>ML994638.1:0-148797 GCA_010093925.1 Zopfia rhizophila CBS 207.26
TTAGTATCTAAAAAGCTAATTCTAAATTTTTGTTAAATCATATTAGGTTTTCGTAAAGTTATTAAAGAAAAGGTAATTCTTGGTAAAAGTGGCCCACTCGCTTAGGTGGCCCGCTCACTTATGGAATACGTTATAACTTTTTTTATTAGTAAATTAAAAGTTAATATAGTAGTTTTAATTTTAAATTAGTTTTAAGTTTTAGTTCTATTTTATAATTTTATTTCTAGAGTTTTAGTAACTTATTTTTAGCTTTTTAAAAAAACTATTTTCTAAATTTTACTTAGTTTTTTTTTAGTACTTAAAAGTACTATTACTAATTACTATTTTTTTTACTTATATATTTATTTTTAATAGTAAATAGTATTTACTATAAATAGTTTTTTATTAATATTTTATAGTTTTATTTCTTTAATTTATAATAGAATTTTAGTATACTAGTTAATTTTAGTTTAGTATAAAATTTTTACTACATAAAATTATTATTTTAATATAGTAGTTATTTAAGTAACTTGTTACATTAATAATTACATTTTTTATTTTAAAGTTAATTATTTTTTTATTAAATATTATTAAACTATTATTAACGTGTTTTATTTTTATAAGTTTATTTAAAACTTTATATAAAATATATTAGTGTTTAACTTATTTATTTAATATTAATAATTTACTAGCTTTGCTATATATAAGTACTAAAATATTTTTACTATTAATATATGTATTTATATATAGTTTATTATTATTTATATATATTTTTTATATAATTATATTTTTTAACTTTTTTATATTAGTTATTAAGTAGTTTAATTTAAATCTACTAACTTACTTATTTTTTATTTAACTTTAGTATTTAAAGAATAAATTTTTTCTTTCTTTAGTTATTTTATAAATTAGGCATTTATTTAATTAGTACTTTTTATTAATAGTATTTTATATTATGTTTATACTTATTTTTTATAAGTTTAGTATTTTTATTTTAGAAAATACTTTAAAACTATAAGCTTTTTATATAGTTTTATTACTAGCTACTTATTTTAGTATTATTTTACTTAGTAGTATTTATATTTAAATTTTAAACTTTATTTTTTAAATTTATAAAAATTAATTTCATGTTTTTATTAAGTTCTTATTTATTTTATAGTTATATAAGTATTTACTGTATTTTAGATTCTTTAATTTATATTAAGTATTTTACTTATTTATAATAATTTTTTTTTAAAATTTATAACTCTAATTTTTTATATATACTTTTTTTTTTTGCTATATTGTTATTTTATACTTATAATATTAATAGTAGTATTATCTTTTATTTATTTTAATTTTATTTAGGTTTTAGTACTTTTACTAGCTAGTTATAAAGTATATTTTTTAACTTTTTTTTAAAGTATTTTTGTTTAGATTTTATTTATTTATTTAAATAGTTTTAAATCTTTTAATTTTTTATACTACTTATTTTTTATATTTTATAGTACTTATTAATATTTATATATTTTATTTTTTAAAGTAACTTTTTAATACTTTATAGTATAGTTTTATTTAAAGTAATATTTTAAGCTATAAATTTAATAGTATTCTTTTAATATTTATTATTAAATAATAGTAAATATAAGCTTTTAACTTATATTAGTTTTAATTATTTCTTATTATTTAAACTTTTAATTTAATTATGTAAATAGTTTACTTTTTTATTTTATAATTTTATAAAATTATTATAATTTTTTTTATATTTATAAAATGTTATTATATAACTGTTCTTTTCATATTTATTTTTATTTTAAGTACTAGTTTATTAAGCTTATTTTTTACTTTTTAGTATAGTATTTTATATTCTTATTTTAAGTTAAAATTACTTTTATATATTTAATAATTATTTTATTATATTTTTTATGTAACTTATTTTTATATAACTTATATTTTTATTTAAATTATACCTACTATAACTTTATTAAGTACCTTAATTTAAATACAAACTATTTTAATATTAAGCTTTTTTTATTTATATTATTTTATAAAGTATTTTTATTTTCTATACCTTAAGTAAGCTTTACTTGTATAGTATTTTACTTATTTTTATATTTTTTTAGTATATTAGTTAAATTCTTTTCTTAAAAATTACTTTATTTATTATTTAGTTTATTAACTTATATATTTTAGTATCTTTATTATTGCTTTATACTAGTTAAATAATTAACTAAGTTTTTTACTTTTTTATTTATTTATACTAGTATTAGTAATTATTAATAACTACTACTTTTTTAATAATTTTAAGTAACATGTTTAGTTGTTTTTTTTATAATTTTATTCTTAACTTAATTTTTTAAACCTATATAGTATATTATAATTAATAGTTAATTTTTTTAATTTAGTTTTAATTAACGTATTTTATAAGTGAGTGCTCCACACAAGTGAGTGTTCTACTTTAAAACTTACTAAAAAATTAAGAATTCGCATTTAAATATCTTAATAATTATATAATAATAAATTCTAAAAATTTAACAGGTAACTAGGAGTGCTTTGAAATAGATACCATTAAATTTTTAAAACCTAGCAATTAATAGTTATTAAGATATTTAAGAATAAGTGAATTTAGGGGCTGAAATTCTACTATCTTAATAACTATTAATTTCTAGCTGCTAAAAATTTAATAGTATCTATTCCAAAGCACTCCCAGTTACCTATTAAATTTTTAGAATTTATTATTATATAGTTATTAAGATATTTGATTGTAAATTCTTGATTATTTAATAAGTTTTAAAGTGGAGCACTCGCTTATATAGAGCGCTCACTTATAGAATATATTAAAACTAATTAAATTCTATTATATATTTAGCTCCTAATTTTTTTTATTTAAAAAGTTATAACTTTCAAATTATGTTTACTTTTTTATTAATTTCTTTAAATATAATTATTATTATTATTATTGAAATTTATATAGCTTTTAAAAGCTTTTTTAATATTTAAACTATAGTTTTTTAACTTGTTTTTACTTAAGTTAAATTTTTTATTATTAAAGTAATTTTTTACTAAAAGTTTAAACTATTATATAATTTTTTTAGTTACATTTATTTTTGTAGCTAAAATCTAATTTTAGTTTATTATAAATAATAATTAATTAAACTAGTAATACAAATTTTTTACTACTATAAATATTTTTAATTATTATTATTATTATTAAACTTAATTAGTAAGTAGATTTTTATTATTATATTTTTAACTATTTTAGCTTATTATAGTATTATTATTACTTATTAAAGCTTTTATGTAACTTTAGTTTATTTTTTAATAATTACTAAGTTTTTTAAGTTTTTAATATACTACTAGTAATAAATAATAGTTTTATTATTTTTTATTACTATTACTACTACCTAATCTACTATTAAAATAATTTTTTTTTTAAAAAAACTAAATTATTATAAACCTTTAATTAGTTATTTTTATTAAAGTTAATTTAACATTAGTTTTTTAATACTTAGTAGATAGTTATAATATTATAAAGTAAATACTTACTAATTCTAGTTTTAATGTGTATGTTTATTTTACTTAATAAGTTATTTAATTTAAAAATAACTTCTTAATTTTAAAGTAATTATAAAAAATTAAAAGTAATTATAAGCTATTTAATACTTTACACTTATAGTAAATTTTTTATATATATAATAAATACTTATATATAGTATATTAAATACTACTAAAAAAATTAGTAACCATAAACTTTTTATTTTCCTAATTTTTAACTATTTATTAAAATCTTATTATATACTTTTATACTACTTTTTATAATTTCTAAACTTAATATAAAGTACTTTTTTTTAACTTAGCTTTTTGCTAGTTTGTTTTAGCTTTTTTATACTTTTTATACTTTTTATACTTTTTTTTATACTTTTTTTTATACTTTTTTTTTATTAAAAGTACTTTTTTAATTAAAGTAACTACTTTATTATAGTTTATAATAAGTAGTAATGAAATAAAATATAAATAGTAATATAAAGTTACTAATAAATAAATAAATAATAAATTAAATCAACTATTAGGCTATTAATTATTATTAAAGTAGTAAAACTATATTTAACAAAACTTTTTATAAAAATGCCTATATTTAAGTTTTTATAAATTATTATTAAGTAGTTATTAAATTATTAAAAGTTAAAATTTAAATTTTTTTAATAAACTTTGAAATAAAGAATGTACTTATAAAATATATTACTATACATAAAATTTCTATTAATAAATAAAATAATAAACTACTTTTTAATAAAAATAATATACTATAAAATATACATACTTATTACTAATACAACTTTAATAAGTATTTTATTAAAAATTATTTAAAACTAAATAATTACTTTAAAGTAAATATATATATAGGTATACAAAAATAAATAATTATAGTTAAAAATAATAATAAAAAAATTAAAAATTAAAATACTAACATATAAATATTTGTAATAAAGTTATAAAAAAATTTAATTATAACTTTTTAAGTTAAAAATATAGTACCTTATAAGTAATAAAAATACTAACTTTTATTTAATTTACTTTTTTACTAATAGTAGTATAATAAAAGAAATTTAAATAAACTCATTAAACTTTTTAAGCTTAAAACTAAATACTTTAGTTATTTTATTTTAAAGACTTTAAGTATAATAGTAAATTTACAAAAGTTATTACATATATTATAAAACTTTATGTAAATATTATTAAATATTAAACTACTTTTATAAATATTAAAAAAATTTAATTACTATATTAAATATATTAAATTTAGTAATAAATACTATAAAAGTAAATATTAATTACAAAAAATATTGCTTTATATATTTATTATAAAAATTAGTATAATTTAAATTAAATTAAAATTATTATTTTATAATATAATAATTTACTTAAAGTAAAATTAGTTAAAGTTAAATTTAGTAGTATATTTAAGTTTTATTAAAATTAAAATATTAACTACTATTAAAAACTTTTTTTTTTTACCTTTTTTGGTAATATATTTAAAAAAGAACTTACTATATATTTAGTATATAATAACTAATAATTAAAACTATATTTAAATAATATAACTTATAATACTATCTACTTAATTAATTATAAAAAACTACTTTATATTAAATTAAATTTAAGTTTTTATATTATTTTAAACATTTACAACTTTTTAACTTTTAATTAAATAGTAGTAAAAAATCTATTAAACTTTTTTATTATAATTACAATATTTATTTAAAACTTAGTATAAAAAATTTTAATATTAAACTTTAATTAACTATTTTTTAACTATTTTAGCTTATTTTAAAAATATATTTAAATTAATATAAAACGTAGGTTTGTTTACAAAAACTAATTTATTTTACTATTCTAATATTATTTTTATATTAAAATTTAATAGTAGTATATATATTTATATTAACTACTATAAGTTTAATAAAGTATTATAAATAAAATTAAGATTAAAAAACTAAATTTAGTATATAATTAAATAATTTTTTTTTAAAAATAAAAAGTAGTAGATTATTTACTAATATATTATATACTATATATTTTTATAAATAAACTTTTATTTATATAAATACTATATATTAGTAGTTATAACTAATAATAAAGTTTTAATAGTACTTTGAAGTACTAGTTTTAAAGAATTAAAGTTATTAAAACATTTATTTAATAAAAAATAATTAAAGGTAAATAAAATATTTTTAATTTAAAAAAAAAATAAAACTATGATAAAACTATAATAAAACTTTAAAAATAAAATAAAATAAAAATTATAGTAGTATTAAAAATTAAATTTAATAAATAATAATATAATAACGGGCTCGGTCTTCACGCGTCGTAGTATAAATATAGGTTAATAAAATAAGTTAGCTCTATTTTAGCTGCACTAAGATAGAGAAAGAAGAGATATAAAAAGGGCTTACTTTTAAATAGAGTAGTATATAGCCTAAGCATAAGCTAGCTATATTCTAAGCTTTATACTAAGTTATAGCTAGTATAGCTAGTTATAATATTATATAGTTTATAGTAAGTAAAGTAAGCAGCACCGTTACATTACTCCTTTTTAAAAAAAGCTTATTTTTAAGTCTTTAGGTTATAGTTTTTTTCTTACTAGTCTTTATACTACTCTTATTTTTAAAGCTGTCTTATTATTCTCTTCTATTATTTTCAGGTCCTTTTCTGCTTTGTATGCTTTTAACTAGGTATCTAGTTATATTAGTAGTCTTACTTTCTTTAGATAGGCCTTATAATAGTCTCTTATCTTATATAGGGCATTTATAAAGCCTTAGGTGTTATATTAGGCAGGATCTAGATTATAAGCTAGCCAGAATACTTTATACTATAGTTAGTTATAAAATAGGTGGCTATTAAGAATTTCCTATACTAGCCACTTAAAATACCCGTTAACCTTAATAAGCGGTTTCTTAAGTTTAATTTGGCTAGACAGTAGGTAAGTAAAAGCCTTTTATAAGTAGTTTATATAAAAAATATTAAACATGCGCATGTACGGCGGTAGCTTAAGATAATAGAAATATCTTTTCATACCTATAATAAAATAGAGTTTGTATATCTACTAGTTAAGCTTTTAGCTAAGTTAATTAGTAATAAAGCTCTTAAGTATAATATATACCTCGTCTTTTATAGAGAAGTCTGGCTTATAGTATTTCTTATTAGCCTATTAAGTCTATCACTCTTATACTTAAATAATCTTTTATTAAGCTATTTTTATAGCTAGTTTTATTATATTATATTAAGCTTTAGCGTAGCTCTGCACTTTCTTATGAGATATCTATTTATAAACTATAGTAAATACCTTCATACATTTCTCCCAGTCCTAGTGATAGATTAGCTAGTAATTAAACTTAATTTAATAGAGTAATAAGCCTATAGTCTTATATAACAAAATTACTTAAATCTAGTCTATATAAGATAGTAGGTTTAATTAGTTATTTTAATAATAGTTAATAAATAAGCATAGACGCTAGTTAATGTACTAATTTAAAACCTTAATATTTCTATTAGTTTAAAAGTAATATAGTGTTAAGAGTTTTTACTTAATTCCTATTAGTCAGTATAGCTTATTTATAAATACTAAGATAAACTAGAGACTATAATTAGAGACTATTAATCTAGGTAAACTAAATACTTACTAGATATAATAATAGTACTTATCAGCTGCCTAAGTAGCTATAGTTATTTTATAGTAAGATAATAAAAAGTAGTATTTACTTAGCCAGTTTATAATAACAAAAGCGTAGTTATATTCTTTCTTATTTAAAAAGAAGAACTTAAAGTCTATAGAGACGTTTTATTATACTCGCTTAAAGATTAGTAGTAATTTAAGTAAGTCTAAAGTCTTATTATAAGATATATAGCTCTATTTATAAGCTTTATATGTAGCTATATAGTTATTTATATTTTTACTTATATAGCTCTAGTAATAGTAGTTATAAAATAGCTTATCTATTTTTCTCTTACTTAAGTAAGTAGTTATCTAAGTAGTATAAATAGCTTAAATAAAGTAGGTTCTTAAGAAGTGTACAGTAGAGACTACTAGCTTACTATAATATATAAAAAGGTTCTAGTTAAGTTTCTATACTAAGTATTTACTAGAAAGGACGTGCTCTTAGAATAGCTATAAACTCTTATAACTACAATTCACCTTAATAATACGATTAATTAGTAAGTAAGGGTTATTTAGGGGCGGTAAGACTATAAAAGTATTAATAGTAATTATTTTAATTATATTAATAGCTAGCATGCCTCTTACTAATAGCATAGCTAGGCTATTACTTATAGTTTTAATAAAACTAATATTAATTTACTCTGCTAAGAGAAAGGCACGTGTTCAGGCTACTTTATTTTTATTTTTTTAGGTCTTTAATTTCTCTTACTTATATAAGAGCGCGTTAGCTATTATATTAGCTATATTAAAATAATAAATAAGTATTAAATAATAGTTTACTACGCTTATTACTTAGTGTATTTAATAGAGAGTAAGTTTTTACTTTATAGAGAAGTACTCTAACACGCGATAGTTAATTAGAGTATTAAATAACTTTATAGTCTATAAATCTATAAGCTACAAGTGCTATTCTTAAAGGCTATAAATTATAGCTAATATTTTTTTATTATGTATATTATAGTTTATCTAGAGTTTATTTATAGTTTTAAAGTAGAAAACTATAGATCACTAAAGGCTATTCTTCTAAAGCTATAATAGTATCTTTATAATAACTCTATTACTTACATCTATCTCCATACGCGTCTAACGGTAAAGTAAGTAGTAAACTAAAATATTATCTAACAGTATTAGATTTTTAGCTTATTAAAAAGCTGCTAGCTTATATTTACTAAAAATATACCATACACTCTTCTTAAGTAGCTTAGTAAGTAATTAGATAATATATCTATAATTCTTTAAAAAGGCTCTATAGAAATTATAGAATTTTAAAAAGAATTATAGACTTTTAACTAATGTAGGTACTAGCTATTTTTATATAGTAATAACTTTCTTAAGGTCCTTTTAAATCCCTTCTATACTAATAATAAGGCCTAGAAACTTTATTTTAATGATAGTGAACTTGCTTTTCTTAATATCTGCTTAAAGACTTATATTTTAGAGATATCTTAGTACTTAAGTAACATACTCCTCATACTACAGCAGGTCTTTAAAGTAAATTAGAATATTATTAAAATAAATAGTATAGAAGTTATTAAGTAAATTATAAAACACTTTATTAATATAGTGCTGGAATGTAGTAGGGCTATTATAGAGACTAAATAGTAGTATATAGTACTTATAGTTTCTATACTAAGTACAGAACATAATCAGGTCCTCTATATCTTTATTTAAATATATATAATAGAAGACCTGTTATATATTAAGCTTAGTAAATACTCTTATACACGCTAGTTAAGTAAGGGTTTTCTAAATTAGCAAAATTAAATAAATATCTTTTTTAGTAATAGTATTAAGCTTATAGTAGTTAATATAGAAGCACTATCCTTCTCTAGACTTCTTAGTAAATAATACTAAAAAAGTATATAAAGCATTACTATAAGTAATAACACTTTATTAAAAGTAGTTGTTTAGATAGGCCTTAATAAGCTATAGCTGTTTAAAAGATATACTATATAATAAACTTAATATCAGCATGTTTTTAGCTATTAGTTTAATATTATAATTAATATCTTTATAATGCGGGGGCAGTATGTCTGAGTTTTTTTTAAAAAATAAACTTAAGTCATACTAATATAGCTAGAGTAGAATAGTTTCTATTTAATAAGCTATTAAAGTTTTTTTTTTCTATAAGGTTCTTATTTAAGTAATAGAGCCCTTCTAGTAAAGCCTTCCCTAAAGAGCTTTTAAGGCTTTAGGAAGAGAGTTCTAGGTCTAATAAACTAAGCTTATCTCTATAGTCCTAAATAAGCTTATTAATTTTATAGATACTAGTATACTCTAATATAGTTTCCTTTTACTATATATACATTATAAAGGTAATAGCTTTTATAGTATTAATCTTAAGACCTGCTTTAAAGAGGTCTTTGCGTGAGATAGGCTGAAAATAAAAAGTCCACTTACTTAGCTCTAGCTACTATTATAAATAAAGCTATTATTTTAATTTTTTAAGGTTTTTTTACTGTACTACATGCTAGAGTAAGCGCTAAAGTAGTTTATAGGTATATTATAAAATTACTATATTTATTAACTCATCACGTCAGTCAGTATTAGCTTAGTATAAGAAATTAATTTTAGTTAATAGATTTTATATTAGAATAATAATATTGTGCTTATAGTTAATTAGCTTATTATCTAGCTATTTAAGCGTTTACTTCTTATAGTTAATTAAAGTATCTATATCTTTAAATAGCTTATAGCTAATTATGAGATCATGGCGGCTAATATTACAGAAAATAAAATAAATTAATAGATAGTAATTATCTAGTACTAGATTAGCCTAAAAGTATTTATCTACTTATTTATTTAGTTTACTATTATAGCTAGCTAGGAGAATAAATTCTATCTAGTAAGTTTTTATCTTAAGCTCTTTCTTAATAGCGGGTATGTATTTTAGGTATACTAGAATAAAACTACTAGCTCTAGTATTAAAAAAACCACTTAGCTTAATAACTAGTCTACTAATAGAAATATAATAAAATAATATAAAAGCTAGTTTACTAAATAGTAGTTAGTAAGGGTTAAACTAGTTAGTAGCTTTAGAAAATAACTTCTAGAAAAAAAACTTTCTTTAAGATAAGTCTTCCCTTAATAGTTCCTCTATAGTAAGCTAAAACTTCTTATTATTACTAATATTCTAAAGTATATAAAGCTTTTTATTAATATCTATAAGCTTAATTACTTTAGCTATAGCTTAAATAAATAGTTAATAGTTTTTTATAAAGTAACTAGATTTCCCGTAATTATAGTAACTAGCTAGCTTAAGGATAGGTATTAATAGAATAGTAGTAACTACTATATAAGTTAGACACTTAGCTCCTAAGTAAAACTACTAACTTAATAGTAATTAAATCTTTCTAGTTTTTTTATTAATCTGCTTAGGAGCTTTTCTGGTGTTAAAAGCTAGCTTTTTAGTAAAGTCTTAAGCTAGGTCTATATACTTATTATACTAGTTATAATATTATTATTAGTAAATACCTATCTGCGTACGCAGAGCGTCTAGAAGCTTTTTATAAAATTCTTTTACTTATTAGTCTATAAGTAGGCTATGTTTTTAAGCTAAGTAAAAAAAGTCACTCTAAAATATAATAAAATTAGTAGAGTTTTTAAGATAGAGCTTTTAGAAATTATAGTAAGTATTAAGTCTCTTATATAGGTTACTATATATTCTCTCTAAATAATTTACTATATACTAGTAGCTAACTAGCTACTTACTTTCTCTTATTCTATATATAAGTGTTAAGAGATACTGGTTAGCAGGACTCTCTATATATATATGCATATAAGAAATAATATTCTCTTAAATAACTTATTTACTAGCTTTAATAAACTAGTCTTAGTTAGTATATACCTTATCCTTTAGGACATTTCTCTATTAATTAAAGATAATATTCTTACTATTCTTAAGTATTAGTAGGTTAGAAAATTGTGCTAAGTAGCTATTATCTTAATAGCTACTTATAGTAAGCATAGCTAGTAGAGTAGCAGATAGATAGAATAATACTTAAAAAATTTAGTTATTAAGATCTCTTATATTAGAACTATTATTAGGTTTTATAGTGATATAGCTAGCCTAATTCTAAGGGGTCTATAGCAGAGCTATAAAGCGTGTTTTTTTTACTAGTATTAATAATAGCACAAGGCTAGCCTTTATAGAGAGGAAAGAGTATATATTATATATAAGTTTCTTTATCTATATTTTTAGTGTTTTAATTTTATTTTCTTAATCTACTACGCGCTTAAGCATGTTATTTAGTAGCTAATAAAGCTTAATAAGTTTATCTTTAGTCTTATTAAGCTTAGTTATAGCCATATTAAGCGCTTTTCCTAGCGTATTAGTATAGTTATAATATATAAGTACTTTAAGATAGCTATACTCTAACTTACTAGTAATTATTACTTAATTAAGAGTTATTAAAGTAGGAAGCGTAACCTCTATTTTCTAAGACTTATAAGTATTAGTTTTTTAGATAGTGCTCTTAGTAGTAGCTATAAAAAATTTCTTATTATATTATACCTAAATATAAAGCTTCTTAATAATGTAGTTTTTTTTAATTATATTATTAAAATAGTACATAGCAGTATATCTAAGTAACTTAGAAATAAGTATATAGTTATTACTAGTAGCTATTGTTTTAGAATTAATTTTTATCTTTAGCATAAAGAGCTTTCCTATAGTCCTAATCTATTTATTTTTATATATATATAGCGCTTTTAGCCCCTAGCAGGATGAAGTAATTAGCTAATTTTCTAGTGTAAAAAAGATAGGCTAGTAGTACTTATAAAGATTAGTATCTCTAGTAAGAAAAAGAAAGTTAGAAAAGAGGTATTTACTAAAGCTCTTATAACTCTCTTTTAATTTAATAAATACGTTATCTACTATTATAGGTTTTTTAGTTATCTGCTAAGTTACTCTTAAGGCCTACTACTATAAAGCTTATATAAACTATTATTTAGAATTTTAATTACCTACTACTATAAGGCTTTCTAATAGAGATTATATACTTAATAAACTAATAACTTAGCATAGTCATGTAATTAATCCTCTAGGGGCGGTTAATAAATTAAATGCTTAAATTAATTATATAAGTTAATCTTAATATTATACCGCCATTATCCAGCTAAATAAGAGTAATCTTAGTATAATATAATAATAGACTTAGTCTTCACGCGTTATAGTATAGATATAAGTTAATAAAATAAGTTAGCTTTATTTTAGCTATACTAAGATAAGAAGAGAAGAAATATAAAGGGGGCTTGTCTCTAAATAAGATAGTATATAACCTAAGTATAAGCTAGCTATATTTTAAGCTTTATACTAAGTTATAGCTAGCGTAGCTAGTTATAATATTATATAGCTTATAATAAGCAGAGCAAGCAGCACCGTTATAAATATAAATATATAAAATTATTATTACTTATAAAAAAGTTATAATAGTAGTAAAATAAGCTTAAAAACTATTTAGTAAAAAACTAAATACTAAAAAATTTTTTTTTTTTAATATTTAATTACTTTTAATATACTTTTATACTTTATTTATAAAATATAAAAAATAATAGTAAGTTATAACTTTATATTTATAGTTATAAAAATTATAATTACAATATGCTAAAAAGTAGCTAATAAGTAAATAAATAATATTAAAAAAAAGTTATTTAACTAAAACTAATAAAAAGTAATTAAAACTTGTTAAAAAAAAAATTTTAATAAAGAAAAGAAAAAGGAACTTAGTATAAAATTCTTATTAATATAAAATAAATATTATAATATATTTAAAACTTTTAAAAATAACTACTAAGCTACTTATAATAATAAAAATAAAACATAACTTAACTAAATTAAAGTTAGAATTAATAAACTGAAAAATAAAATATATAAAGAAAACTATTTAAATAATTTTTTTTTTAAATATAAAACATAACTTAAGTAGTTATTACTATATAAGTATTATATATAATAAATAATACTACTATACTACTAAAAACTATAATTAGAATTTACTTTAAAATATTCTAAAAAAAGAATCTAAAAAAATTCTAAAAATTCTAAAAATAGTAATATTAAAAGCTTTTATTGGAAATACTTTAAAAAGTAGTAATATTAACGTTTATATATTATTATAAACTATAAAAAACTAACTTATAAATAAACTTAATATGCTAAAATTTAAAATTCCTAAAAAAGACTAATTACTAAAAGTTTTAGAAGTTTTACTTAAAACCAAAATTAATTAAAAAAAGAAATATAAATAACTTTAAGTTTTTATATATAATATATAAAGCTACTAAATAACTAGTAATAAATATAGTTATTACTTAAATTTAATAGCTATATAACTTTAAGACATAAAATGTATACTATAAAAATACTATAAGTAGCTAAAAAAAGCTATAAAAAATATAAAACACTAATTATTAAAGTGTCTATATAGGTAACTTAATAAAAAATTATAAAAAGTAAGTTAGTTATTAACTTTTAGCTTTTTAAAGTAAGACTATTTAATACAGTTAATAAAGCTATACTTAAAGTATATATAAAAAATAAATAAAGTATAAGTATTATATAGGTTTACATAATATAGTAAAATATTTTTAAAAAAAAGTATTTTATATAAACTATAGTAAAATTTATAAAGTGTAATAATAAAAAAAGTGTAAAATATTTTAAAACTACTTTAAAAATATATAAATAAAACATAGTTTTTTTAAGCAAATACTTTATATTTGTATTATAAAAAAAGTATAAATAAAATAACTAAACTTTATATAAAAAAGCTTTACTATTATAATAATAAAAAGAGGAAAATTAATTACTTTATTAAGTAGCTTATATAAAAACCTATTACTAAAAAAAGGTTTAAAAAAGCATTTTTATATAAAAGTTACTAATAAAAATATATTATAGTTAAAGTTTATATTAAATGTAGAAAACACATACTTAGTTTAAATAAAAATAAATAATAATTTTAATAATAACATAAAAAAGTTTATACTTACTTTTAATAAATAAACTTACTATTATTTAATATAATTATAAAAACACAAATTAAAGTATATACTATTTCTTTTTTAATAAAGTAATACTAGTAAAATATTAAGTATTTATAATTTAAGAATTAGTGCATAATAAATATACTAAATTAGTATACTATTTATATAAATATAATTTATTATATAAAAAAGTTTAATAATAAAAGTATACTTTGTAATTAACTATAATATTAATAATATATGCTAAAAATATAAGTAATATAACTTATTTATTATAGTTTTTTAGCTTTACTTAAAAGAACCTAAAACTACTATTATAAATATTTATAACTTATATAAAAATTGCTAATAAATTAGAACTTAGTTAGAAATTAATAAAGCTATTAAAAAAAAAAATAAGTTATACTTTTAGAAAACTTTAACACATACTACTTAGTATAAAAAAAAGATTATATTATAAATAAAGTGTAAGTAAAATACCTTTTTTTTTTAAAATAAAAGTATAAGGCTTTTAGCTTACTATACTATAAAGTAAACTTATATAAATATATATATATATAAAGTATTATTAATTTCATATTTTTATTAAATATAATATATGAAAAAGTTAGCTTTTATAAAACTAAAAATAAGTAGGCTTTAATTAAAAACTATATATTAATATAAATATAACTAAATACTATTTTTTATTTACTAAAAAAAGTAGATACTATATAATTAAAAAGCTAGATATAAAAATGCTTTTTTAAAACATTAAAAATTTTAAATAAACTATAGTTTTAATACTTTTAAAAGCTTTTTAAAAAAATTATATATGTTTTTAAACTCTACTACTTATATACAAGGCCTAATTTATAAGTATATAAAATATAGTTACTAAAAGTAGCCTAGCTTTTTATAAGTGTTAAGTAAGTAAAATACTAATACTATAACTATAAAAAAACTATAACTACTAGAACTATAAAGTACTGTTTAACGTGCTTCAAAAAAAAATTAAAAAGTAAAAAAAAAATAACTAAAAGTAATTTATATAAGAATTTATAGTAGACTTTATAAAACTATATAATAAAAAGTTATAAACTTTTTTAAAGTAAAGTTAAAAAAATACTAATATAATAAAAAGTAACTTCTAATTTTTTTAAACTTTAAATACTTTTTTAGGAATTTTTTTTCTAAAAATAAAAACTAAAATTTTAGCTAAAATTTTTTTTTAAATATAAGTAAAATAGATCTTAGTAATATTAATAATAAAGTATAGTTAAAATACAACTAAATTAATATTAAACTATATATATTTAAAAAAGTAATATATAATTTAATTATAAAACGTTTAAATAAAGAAACTTTAGGCCCAAATAATATACTAAATAAGATTTTAAAAATTATACTATTAGTAATTATTTAGAAACTTATAAAAATAGTTTACTAGTATTTTAAAAATAAAAAAAATACTAACTTACTTTAAAGAGTTAATTACAATTATTTTATGTATAAAAAGTATAAAAAAATTACTTTTTTCTAAAAAGCTATTAACTAATTATGCTAAAAAAACACTATAACTAAAATAGTTAAAAAATAAGTAGTAAATAAAATAGTAGTAGTTATAAGAAAACACAACTTACTTTTTTAAAACTAAAAAAAAGTAAAAAAAAAAAGTGTTTAATACTTTTAGTAATAAGTTTACTTACTTCTAGTATATAAATAACATAAAAAGTATGTTCTAGCTATATTATATTAATACTAAGTATAAATTTAACTAAGGCTTTTAATAATATTCTATATAAACATCTGCTATACATTCTATAAAAAAAAGCTATTAAAGTAAATAGTTTATTTTATATAAAGATTTTTAACTATTTAATAAATACATATTTTATTTTCTAAACATTAAAGTAAGTAAATTTAAATATAAATAAGTATTTTACAAAAATTTCTATTTTTACTAATATTTTTATTTTTATTTTAAAGCTTTTAAAGAAGTTCTAATATATATATATAATAATATACAAGTATTTAGCTTTATTAATAATATAAATTTTATTATAAAAATTTTTTTAACACCTAATAGTTATATACAACTAATATATAGTATAAATAAAATACTATAAAACTATTTTTATACTAAAAAAATTTTAACTTATATACTTTATTAAAAAAACACTATAATAGTATAGACTTAGTATTAACTATATAAATTACTAGCTATAAAGCTATTTTTTAGAACTTAAGTATATATGTTTTTAAAATATAAGTAGACTTAAAGTTTTAATAAAAAATACATTTATAATATATTAAAAAAAAGTATAATAGTTTTTAAAGTTATATTATAAATTACTATATTAATATAAGGCCTATTTATAAAGTACTTATACTTTTTATATATAGTAGTTATTTGTTTAATAATACTCTATAGTGTTTAAATATAAAGAATTTAAAATAATAGTAATTTAATAATAAAATGCTTTTTTTTACTACTTTAAATAACTTAAAACTAGTACTTTTATAAAATTGTAAAAGTATATAAAAAATACTAATAGTAGCTATTAAAAAAATAGTAATTTTACTAATTTTACTTTATATAAATATTATAGTCTTTTAAAGAACTTTAGAAACTACCTAAAACTTATTAAAAAAATATAGTAAGTACTTTTAATAATTTCTAGATGTTATTAGTAAGCTAATAGTAAAATATAGTATAACTATTAACTCTATTAAAAAAGCTTTAAATTTAAATAAAAAAATATATAAAAAAAGCTTTTAAAAACTACTAATACTAATAGAAATAAAAATATATAAAAAAAATAAACTATAGTTACTATATTAGTAGCTATTAATATTACTAGCATATAACTACTTTTATAGTAAAGTAAGTAGACATAAAGTAGTAATACTAATAATAAAGTATAGTAAAAAAATAAATAGTAATTACTTAGTATACTTTATAAAAAATACCTATAATTTTACTTTATAAAAAAATTTAAAAATAAAAGCTACTACTTTATTTTTACTTTATATAAAGAGTTTTAACCTTAATACTTAGCTAGTAATAATAAAGGTTTTAAGTAAGTTTTTATAGTATAACTATAGCTAGCTAGTATAAACTATATACTAATTTTTTTTTACTACTTTAAACTTAATAAAGATGAATTAATAACAGTATTTTTATTAAAATAACTAGAAAAAATACTAGGTTAAAAACGTAATACTTAAGTAACTATAAAGTAGTTTATAAAAACTAAAATACTTACTTAATTTTAAGTAGTAAAATTAATTAATACTAAGAAAATAAATAGCTTTTATTTATGTTAGAGCCTAAACCAATAGTAGAATATTAAAAAAAAAAGTATTAAAAAAAAAGAAAAATAAGATTATTTGTAAAACGCAAGTGTAATAGCTTAAAATATAGACTTAAAAAAAAAGTAAGAAAGTAGAAATAAAGTACTAATTTTAATATCTCTTAACCTATTTCTATAGAAATAGTATAGAAAGAAGAATAGTAACTTAAATTTCCTTTTTCAAATCTGTATTACCTAGTATATTCTTGAATAATATTTTATACTCTATAATAAAGTCCTGCCTATTTTAGAGGTCTTCTTTTTTACTTAATTTATTAACTTTAATTTATTAAGAATAACTAGAAAAGAAGCTAAGTAAAGGATTTATAATTAGAAATTAAGGCTTTCTAAAAAGAGCATTATAAAGATTAGATTCTACTAATTAAAAATAAAATAGATAAGAATATTAAGAGCAGGTTTACTCTTTAGAATAAAAACTAGAAATCTTTAACATAATATAAAGATAAGTATACCTCTTTTTTATTAACTTTAGTTATGTATAAGTAAAGAAGCTAGTATATAAATAATAGCTATATTAAAAAATTATAAGTTTTAATAGTTAAGATTACTACAGCTTACTTTTCTAAATTAGAAATAAATATTAATAGTAAAGTAGATAGCTATAGCTAGTATACAGCCACCTAATATATATATATTACTAAACTACCAAGAAATATTAACTAAATATTATTAATATAGTTTTAGATTTAATTAATAGTTAATATATATAAAAAGATTTAATATTAATTATTAATAACTATACTAAAAGACCACATAACAGCTGTAAATATTTAATAGTTATATATAAAATAAGGACTTAACTAATAAAAGCTTCTCTACTATGTAAAGTAGTAAAATATATATATTAGTAAACTCTAATAATTAAATAATTAATTAAAAAAGGTAATAACAAGTAATAAAGTAAGTAGAAAATAATTTAAATTAATTAATTACTTATTAGCATGTTTATTTATAGGATGTGTATAATAGTAAATAAAACTAATATTTTTAGTACTTTTATAAAAGCTTTAATTTAAAGATATACTTTTAAATATATTTTATTTCTTAGTAAGAAAATAAAACTAAGTATTAAAATAGCATTAAAATAATAAGCTAGTTATTTAAATCTAAATTATTATTACCTAATAGTTTAAAAAACTTATGTAAGATTTTTACTGTAAAATATCTTTTTAAAAGCATTAATATAAATAATTATATTATATACTAAATTTATAGATTTATTTAACTATTATGAGAAATAAACGTGTTAATTAGCTTCTTACTATTAAATACATTTTAAAAACTTAGCCTAGACGCTTTATAGAGTCGTGATGATATTATTATAGTATATAAATTAACTACTAGACCCCTAGGAACTAGCTTTAAAGCTATAAACTTAATTTATATTACTAGAAATAATACCTAACAGCTATATAGCTAGCTTATAGAAAGAAACTAATTAAATTAATATTTTTATCTCTAGCTATAGTACTGCTTTAGTTTATAAAATATAATAATAATTTTATATAGCTCTTCTTTAATCATATTCTAATCTAACTAAAAATTATAAAAGTATTTAGAAATATTTTTCTACTATTAAAAACTACCTTCATGCTTTTATTTTTTAGATTATAATTTTAAAAATAAGCTATAGCCCCCTCTCTTATGCTGTTATAATAGTTAATAATATTATTTTAATTATTATTATATCTCTATATAGAGCTGTTCTAATCTGTTTATATTATAAAATTATTATTTTCTAAACTACTACCTCTGTATAAGACTATAGAAGACCTATAATTAATATTATCTAAATTATAAACGCGTAGAGAGGACTAGGTGTAGTAGGTAAAATCTTAATAAATTATAAACTTTCTAGTAAAAACATTACACTAACTATAAATACTAAAATAATAAAAAATAGCTAGAGAAGGACTATAACTAGCTTTATAAGATTTATATAAAGGTAAAATTTATTTATAAAAAATTTATAATTATCACACACGGCCTCTAGCTATCTGTAATTAACTATTTAAACTAAAAAATAGTTATTTAAGAACTCTATAGCTAGAACTAATATATCTAGAACTAAATTAAAATCCTTAAAGTAAAGTAGCCTGTAAAAGTAATCTAAAAATAGAAAACTATTTCTTTTCTAATTATTAATTTTACTAGCCTAGAATAAGCTAATCTCTTAATAGATGAAGACTTACTTTTTTATAGTAAACTATTTTTATATAAACTTTACTATAAAGACTGTAGAGTAATTTAATGCTTTAACTACCAAAAATACATCCATACTACTAGATTTTATAGAGTAGTAAAAAAATACGGATTCTATACTAACTTAAGATACTTAGACTATAAATATAGCCTCTATAACTAAAAAGATAAAGTTTATTATATAAATTATAAAGAAAACTACTTAGTATAGGTAGTAGCCTATAATTTATAGTAAAAAAAAGCTAAAGAGCTAAGTAAGTATATATAAATAGGCTTTAAAGATTTATTATTATAGACTATAAATTTATTATGTTTACTTATAGCTAATTAGTAAACCACCTATAATAATTAACTAAGCAGAACTAAAATAGTAAAGATATAAAAGATATTAAAATTATACTTTCCTAAAACAGCAGAAAGTAAAATAGGGTAGAAGTAAGTTTACTAATACTATTTATAAAAAAACATAGTTTTAAATAAACCCTAAATAGGCTTATAAAAGGCTTGGGTAACTAAAATATTACTAAATTCCTTTTTATAAACCCCCCCTAATAAATACGCTACGTATTATCTAATATAATATATAGAAAAATAAAGATAAAATCATAACCCTACTAGTTTATAACTCTAAAAATTAGTAAGATATTATTATTATTTAGAAGCTATAGTAGAATAAACGTATATATACTATCTACTACTTTATAAAGTATTTATTCTAGTTAGTATATTTCTTATTTTTCTATAGTAAGGCCTGCTTCCTTGTTAGTAAATAACTCTTATTAGATATATAATTAGTAAGATACTATAAGCCGGATTTCTCTACCCTTATAGTTTATATTAGATAGTAAATATTTTATATCTATAATATCTACTTAGAACTTTCTAGTAGGAACTAGTGTAATCTAAAGTTTTCTATTTTTAACCTCTAAAAGTAACTTATAGAGCCTAGTAAATATCTTTTTTTAAAAGACTTTAATCTATACTACCTATTATAGAATAGTATAAAATGCTTAATATAGTATAAAATAATAGATAACTTTATCTAAATTACTATAAATATAAACTTTAGTCTTTTAATTTTACTAGAAATGATTACGTGGTCTGTATGAGGCTTTATTAGTATAATTAACCTAACTTTTATTATCTTAAGTATTTAAAAAAAGCTTATTAAATATAGTATTAATAAAAGCCTTTACTATAAATCAGACTACCTATTTATTTTATTTCTTTTTAAAGTTATAGGCTGCTGTAAACCTCTAAGCTAGTTAACAAAAACCTATAACTAAAAGAAAATAAATATTAAAGAGATTTCTAGTAGTGTATAATATTTTCTTAGCTTATAAAAAAACCTTAGCACTTTAAAAGTAATTAACTAATATATAAAATACTTCTAAGCTTTTTTAGTTAATCTTGTTTAGTACACTATACCTTTACAAAAAGCGAAACCAGATTTTAGCTGTTTATAATAAACTTAAGAAGTTATAGAGATAGTAAAGTAGTAAAAAATAGCCTAAAGATACCATAAATCTATAGAAAAACTTTATAAACTAGTATAAATAAAGAAAAGAACTATTTATAATGCTAAAAGATAGTACTTCTAGGACTAAATCTATAAAATAATAGTTAAAAAAGATAGTATTTAGAAGCTAATAGTGTAAGTAAAAAATTATAGCTATATCTTTTTTAAATAATTTTTTTTATTATAAACTTAAAACGGGATAGCCTAGAGCTATAAAGAGAAAATAAATATTTTATAAAAGTAATTCTTTCTAGTAGAGCTAAATATAAACTTTTTAAATATTTTAGAATTTATATACTCTTTATAAGTTAAATAGCTTCCAGAAATTACCCTAGAAACTGTTAGGAAAATAATAGCTAAATAGTAGATATTTAGTATACTAAATTATAATAGTATTCTAAATAGCTTTTTAAAAGCTATAGACCTTTTTTTTTATATAGCTATAATAGAAATTACCTAAGTATACTAGTACCTAGTATACTATTTATAAATATTTAAAATTACTCGTACAATAACGCTATGGAAGCTTAAGAAAAATAATTACTTAATTCTAAAAATATAATAGCTTATCATACTCTTAAATACTACTATAAAGGTTATAAAAATAATTATAATAGAGTAGCTAAAGTAACTAGTAGAATAATATAATATACTTCTAGCTTAATAAATAAGTATAAGATAATATAGATCTATAGATATAACCTTTAATCTTTTTATAAACTAAGTTTATATTATCTGGGGAGAAAAGGGCTCTATTGTAACCCTTTTAGTACTTAATATCTTCAGAATATTTAATAAAATAGTCTATAAAAAGCTTATATATGTCTTATAAATAAAGAGAATCTTATAATAGCTTACCTACTAAATTAAAGCATTTATAATAGACTAGAAAATAATAATTATTCTTCTAAATTATAAGATAGAGCTTTTTAATGTGTTAGCTAAGATTCTATAAGATTTACCTTTTTTATTAATTTTTTTTCTATTCTATATTATAGAGCTTTATAAGGCTTGCAGTAATACCTATAAAAATATATATATTAACAGTTTTATTAATAATACTATACTTTTTATATATAGTTTTTTAATAGAAGTTAATTACTATACTCTTAAGCAGATTTATAACTATTATATTAGCTAGATAGTCCACTACAGAATAGTCTTTATATTAAAAAAGTATAAACTTATATACCTATTATAAAACCTAAGACGCTTTAATATAGTAGCCTTTATAAATATTAATAGTACTAAGAAAAAGCCTGTAAAAAAGATCTAAGTTCTTAGAATATAGCTTAACCTAGTTTTTTATTAAGGTATACACGTTTATAAAATCTTTTAAAAGATAAAAAAATAGTAGTAAGCTTTTTATTATTTTACTATATTAATATAAAAAGCTATCTTTTTATGAGTAAGATAGATTTACGGTGCTGTAATACTTTTAGTACTTATTTTTAAAACCTTAATCTAACACCAGCTTAGTTAAAATAAGTTTAGAAAGATTAATAGCTACTTAAACTAACTTTATAAATTCTAGATAGAATGTTTACAGATAATTACTAGAATATACTAAGCTATACTAATAGTAGTACTTAAAATAGAGATCTTTACCTTTTTACTATAGATTACTCTTAATATAAAGGTCACTAGTTATAGATACTATATAAAGACTTTAAATATAAAATAAGAAATCACACGAGTATGTGTAAAGATATAAGATAGAATTTAAAAATAATAAAGCCTTATTTACTCACGTATAATAGAGTAAAAGTGTATAGATTAGGCTCTAAAATAATTCACAGACGTACAAGAACCTATTAAAGGCTAGAAATAAATAGAAATAAATATAAAAGATATATTAATTAAACCATAAACCGCTATAATATATAAATAGTAGTAAGAGTGGATTACTTAAAAATATAACTAAAACCTAGTATATTAATAAGCTCTAGAAAAAGAAGTTCTTAAAACCTATATAGTTCTCTATAAAGTAGAAAGTTTAATCCTTATTTAAATCTATATAGAATAAATTAGACTTATAGTGTTTTTTATAAAAGTCTAGCTAAAAAATTTTCCTATAGGTATATACGTCTATAGTTATGGATAGAAAATAGTAAAGTATATTATTCTCTATTACCTTTAGTTTACAGATATAAGAATAGTTTTATAAGATATAAAATCTAGTAAAATTAATTTCTAGTATTTTATAGAATTAATAAAGGGTATAGCTAAGCTTTTATAATGGCTTATATAAACAAGTATCTTATTATAGTTCTTCTTAGCTATAAAACTACTTTATAAAATATAAAATAAATAGGAAAGTGTTTATAGTAGATAGGTAAAATACTATAGCTAAAGTTATAAACTTTTTTTACTCTATAAAAGGTACTATAAACAGCAAGAAAATAGGTCGTATATAGTAAACAAAAGAAACGGAGGTTATTTTCTTAAAAGCGGAGGCTATATGCCCCGTAATAGATTTTCCTTTATATAATTAAGTTTATAGAAGGTCTGTATGGCATACTAATACCTAAATTAACATAAAAACAATAATAATAATAATAATAATATAGATAATATTCTATAGATTCTAACTATAGTAAAAATATAATATATAAAAGGTCTTAGTAAAATTTAGAGTAATAGTAAACACTATAATAACTATAAAATTATAAAATTCTATACTTTTATAGGCTTTATTTAAATAGTATTTAGAAATAAATTACATAATAAGTTATAGATATATATTTATAAACTAAATAGTAATAAATTACTTTAACAAGTAAAATACTTATTTTTTATTTTAATTTAGAAAAAAAGTAATACTAGCTAAATAGCTACCCTTAAAGAGGTAGATATATTTAATTTTAGTATAAAAAAAACTACTAAAAAACTATTTAGACTACTATATTCTCTATATAATAAATTATTTTTATAGTAGAAATTAATTCTTTTTTTATACCTATATAGAATATATTATTTATAAGCTAAATATTATTTATTTATAAACTTTTTATACTTTATAAAAAAAGTAAGTAGTTTTATAATATACTTATCTAATATCTAACTCTTTTAAAGAATTATTTACTCTTTTTTCCCATAATTCTGCAATAAGAGAGTCTAATATTTATTTTAATAATATAATATTATAAAAGTCTTTTTTATTAAAATACTTTTAACTAAGTCTATTAAGGTTTATATATAGTTAAGTAAAAATATACTAGCTTTATAGCACTTAGTTACGTAAATAATATTAAGTATATTATTTAAAGTATTAAAATTAAAATTATTAGAAGATAGTTTAATTTTTATTTAGGTTATAAAGAAGTAACATACTTCTCTATAAATTTAAAAAGAAATAAAAAACTAAAAAATAGATTAACATCAAATTACAGATTAACTCTCTTTAAACAAGTAATAATAATAATAATATTAAAGTTAGTATTTTATTTTATTTTTTCTTATTTCTTCTTAAGACGCTATTTAATAGTAAAAACATAAATTTACTATTATTTCTAACTAGACGTAGAAAAAAATATAGTAGTAATTTTATAAATTAAAAACTAAGAATAGCTATTTTACTTAAATAGTAGTTTTATAAATATTGATATAAAATTAATAAAAAATAATTATTAAAAGAAAATTATTAAAATGAAATTATTAAGAGAATTAATAAAAGAGCTTAGTATATAAATAATAGTACTACTTAAAAAACTAGTACTTAGTTATATTATTTAATCTACTAATTAAAGAAATATGCGTATTAACTTGTATCTTTGTCTTTAAAAAATAAAGAAATTAATAAATAAACTTATTAATCCCTTTTAAGAAGCTGTTAAGTTAATAAGCAGATAAAAAATTATTTAAATTATAACTAAAGTATTTCCTAATAGTAGGCTTTATTATATTATATAAATATATAAACATAATTTTATTCATAAATAAATATTTAGTAGTAGATTTTTCTTTTTTTTTAAGCCTTATTTAATAAAAAGCATTTAGAAGATCTAGTCTGTAGTAGGTATATATTAAATATAGTTTATAAAAGCATAAGAGCTTATTCTAAAAAAGTATATAAAGTTTTTAAGTTAAAAGTTTATACTTCTACTTATTTTAAAGATATTCTATCTTCGTTTTAAATTTAAGGTCTCTTAAATAATATAGAATTAATTTCTCGTTATTTTAAACACTAACTCTTATTTTTAGCTAAAAATCTTTAATAATTTTATAACTAAGCCTAGTATTATCTACTATAGCTTATAAGTAAAAGTTATTAGTATAAAAAGTACTTTCTTTAGTTTTAATAAAGCTATAGTAACTAGTAGCTTTATTATTTTAGTAAGTTAAGTTCATACAGCTACTAATCTAAAAAGAGAATTTAAAGATAATAAGGTTTAAAAATACTAAGTATTTATACTTTTTTTTATAATTAGTAAGCTATAGTTATATTAAATATTTTAACTTTAATAATTACTACTCTTTTAGAGTTGCTTTTAAAAAATTAACGTGATAAGAACTATAATAAGTTCTAAATAATTATAATAGGCTTTAATATAACTACAGTTAATACTATTACTATAAATATAAAAATAAAAAAAAGTTATATATTTAAATAAATAAAAAATAGTAAAGTATTTTAGTTATTACTTTTAAAAATAAAACTCTTTACTTTTTTAGTATTAATAGATTTACTACTAGTACTAGAAATTATAATATTATAGTTAAATAAGATATAAAACACAGCTATCTTATTATGTGTATATTTTTTTAATTATAAAGTAATTTAAATACCTAAAAACTAGCATATTTTCTTATTATAATATAATAATAATAAAATAAAAATAGCATATTTAACTACTTAAACAGGGTTAATATAACTAAGAGTTTATTTCATAATAAGGTATATCTTAAATTATTTTAAATTAGAATATAATATAATTCTATTATTCTGTTCTACTAATATTAATAACTTTATAAATTTAATATTAAAATAATAAATACTTTATTTTTATAGTAAGCACTAATTAAAACCTGTTTTTAATACTAATTTTTATAGTATAAAAAACCTTTAGAACTAAAGCTACCTAATTATTTTATATAATAGTTATTACTAGACTTACTAACAAATAATCATGATTTACAATTTATATAAATTATTTAATAATATAATTAAATAATTAAATAATTTAAAGACTTTTGTTTTTGCTAAATAATTAAATTAAGAGACCTTAATTTATTTAATTTATTTAATTCTTATTTAAGGCTGTACATATTAGTAGGAGAATTAGCTAGTAAAATTACTAAATAAATTAATCTTTTTTAAAGAAGTTTCTTAATTAGCTAAATAAATTAACTAAAATTCTATTAAAACGCTAAGATATTAACACTTCTAATATAATTATTAGAGTATAATTATCAACATTTGTTATCTACTTTTATATACTATTAAAACCTTATTACTACTATATTTCCTAATAAATATATTATTCTAAGATGAATATAAACCTTAAAATTACCTTTTAGAAAAAGGTTGTACTTTAAAACTATAGATAATTATCTAAAAAAAAGCTTTTTAAGTAAGCTAATAATGCTAGTAACTCTAATACTAGTACTTAAATTAAAATACTAAAAATTATATTTAATAATAATTTATATAATAGCTTTAACTAAAATTATATTTTTTACTTTTAAAAGCTCTTTATTAACTTTAATACAACAAGCTAAGTATATAATTATAGTTAGTAAAAAAAAAAGTAAAAGCTTTACTAGCTATATAAATAGTACTATAAGTATAAAAAATATAGTAAAAAATATTTAGTAAAATTAGCTACTTTATTAGTTTAAGCTTATTTAAGGTTTTAAACTTCTAGCTATAGTTTTAATAAAAATAAAAAAGTTACTTATAAGTTTTTATTTAGCTAAAAGTTTCTTTTTTATAAATATATAAAGTTAAAAAGTTAAAATTAGTTAAAAAATAGCTAATAAAATAATAGCTAGCTTTTTTAGATTAAAGTTTTTTAATATAGTATAAAATTAGATTATTACTAATAACTTATAACGGTGCTACTTGCTCTGCTTGCTGTAGACTATATAATATTATAACTAGCTATACTAACTATAACCTAGTATAGAGCTTAGAGTATGGCTAGCTTACGCTTAGGTTATACACTATTCTATTTAGAGATAAGCCCCCTTTATACCTCTTCTCTCCCTATCTTAGTATAGCTAAAATAGAGCTAACTTATTCTATTAACCTGTATTTATGCTATAATGCGTGAAGACTAAGCCCATTATCACATAACTAAGCTTTTTAAGTACTAAAAATACTAGAAATTTAAAAAATAATAGTAGTAGCTAATTTTTTAACTAAAAAAGTACTTTAAAATATTACTAAAGTTTTTATAATTATATAATAACTAAATATTTTACTTATATTTTATTAGTAATTAAAAATCTCTAAAATTTAAAGTTATTTATATACTTTAGCTTTAATAATTAGACTATAATAAATAAAAAGTAAGTACTTACTAAAATATATATATATATTATATAAATATAAAAAAAAGTAGTATAAAACTATTTTATTAGCTCTTTTTAACTTTATAATTAATACTCTAAAAAAAAGATTACTAATGTTATTAAATTAATAATAAAAATGTTTTAAATTAATAATAAGTAAGTAAGTTATTTTATACTTAATAATACTATTAATAATAATTTTATAATAAACAAATTAGTAGTAATTTATAGTTTTAATATAAAGTACTATTAATTTTATTATAATTATTACATTTTAAATTTATGTACTTAAATTATTATATAAAGTAAAAATAAAAACTTTTTTAAAAATTTAAAAGTAATTTAGTAGTAAGTTATACTTACTAAATTTTTCTTAAGTTTACAGTTATTAAAGCTAAAAAATTTAATAAAAAAGTAGTATAAGTATAACTTATTTATTATACTTTTTAATTTTTTTATATTTATTATTACTTTATAAGTAAAAAATTACTTATTTAATTTTAAATTTAAAAAAATTATTAAACTAGTTAAAACTTATTAAAACTTTTATTTTTATTATTTTAAATATACTATTAAACTTAAAAGTTTTTTTAATAACTATATGTTATATAAAATAAAAAAATCCTAATTAAACTTAGTTTACTATATAGCTTAGTATGTAAACAAACTTAAAATTTAATTATTTATATAAAAAAAGCTTTATAAGCTATAATTTAGTAACTACTTTTAAGTATATTAAAATATTAAAACTTTTAAGAAAGTAACTTTATAGTTTAAAAAAAAAGGTATTTATAGTTATTATAATATAATTTAAAAAGTTTTTCTTACTTTTAATTAGTTAATAAATATGCTTAAAAACATTATATTTAGAACTACTAATATTAATTATAAGAACCTAAATACTTTTAAAAACTATATTAAAATAAATTATAACTTTATATAAAAAAAGCTATAAAAACACTATAGTAAGTTTAATAATTTCTTTACTTATTATATTATAACGTAATTATACTTATACTATAAGAATATACTAAATGTACTTTAGTAAGTAGATTTTAAAAATACTAAAAATCTAAAGAAGGCTAGCTAAAGAAAGTAATAAAAGACTTTTAGATTTTATAAAAAACTTATAAAATTACTAACGTAACTACTAAGTCTAATAAATTAAAATTAATAATAGAAAAGCTATTAGTAAAGTAATAGTAATTAGTATTATTTTATATAAACTATATTACTACCTCTATTAAGGCTACTCGATAATAAAAGAAGAAGTTTAGAGATAATAAGTATAAGTAGTAGAAACTTAAGCCTCTATTAAGGCTACAGAATCTATTAGTAATAAATCTTATATACTACTAGCTATCTTAATAGAGTGATTACCTACTACTTGCTTATCTTATAATTAATATATTTACTATTCTAATAGCAAGAACTGATTGTGAGCGGAACTTTAGTAAGTATAGAAATCTTCTTAGTATATAAAGGCTTTAGATAAACGTAGACCTGCTCTTAGCTCTCTAATTCTTATAATCCTAAAAGCAAATTGGCCTAAAAAAGGCCTCCAAGAAGCTTGGTAAGTTAAACTATTGATATTACTACATATTAGCTTACTTAATCAACGCAGGGCAAGTTATTACATCATGCCAAGACCTCACAATAGCTTAAATAGATGAGATCCTACTAGATTCCACTACTATCGCATAGCCCCACGCGTATTACATAAACTTTTGTCAGCAAATCAATTCAATTCAAACAAATCAAATAATTGAAGCCTGTCAAACAAATCAAACAAATCAGGAGCTTTTGAAACGCCAAATCAAACAAATTGAGAGGCCTCGATTTGTTTGTTTGTTTGTTAGCAAGTCTGGTTATCACCTTTGTTCCTCAGGCCAAGTCCGTGGTCAAGTAAGCTTTTATTTGATGAGAAATGCTTTCAAGTGCCACAGTTCCCACCCGCATGTAATACCAAGAATCGCCAGCTGGATAAGTGTCCCCTGTACGACGCGGGCATTTGTGGACTCGGATTGGTCTTGGAATTCGGCTTCACGTTCCTACAGATAGCAATTAGGATTCAAATACTCCCACAACTTTCCCCCGAAGCAGGCATAGAAATAAACATTGTAAAGACAGAACCTACCCTCTAGAAAACCTCCTCCCTCCTAATATCCTGCAACCTGCAGTTCAAATCCCTAACCCTCTACACAATATCATCAATCTTTCCCTTATCCGTGTTCTCAATCTTCCTCGCCTCGCCAATCGCCACACCCAGTGTGAACTTTACCGTGCCATGTACACCGCCCGAGCCAAAGAACCTTCCGCTCGAGGCGGCATTCTGGGGTGTGAAGCAGAGCTGCAGCTCGCCCAAGTCGGTAGCGGAGAAGGTAAAGTGACCATTAGAGGTGTCTTGCTGAGCGACAATACGGTGGTTATTGTCGAAGACTTCTTCTACGGTGATGAAGACGCCAACGTCGGGGTTCGAGCGGTAGGTTCTGGTATTATCGCCCCAGACTTGGGCGTCGTAGAGGCCTAGTAAAGTTAGATAAGACCCATTACGTATTGCATCAGATTGCCCTCCGCAATGTCGGAGGAATAAGATAAAAAGGGCGTGCCGTACCAATTACCAGCGTATCCTTAGATCCTTGAAACGCAGGCTTCGGTTTAGGCTTAGTAGCCGTTCTCTAAGTAGCAGGATCGACCTGAATTTAAGATGAGATGAGAAAATAAGTGTAAACTAGTATAGAGATGAAGTTGTGTGGGTATCAAATGCCAAGAGCTATTGTTGACGACAGTGCCCCGTAATTGACGTCAAAAACTACTAAACGGAACAATCTACGCGTCACCAAACTCCTAAGGAATAACTCCTTCTTTGTTAAACACTGCCACCATCTCATCTTACGGTTCAATGTAGTTAATGCATACCCAGAAAAGTCCTTAAGAGAAGGGCTCGGGATCGTGCATCACTGAATGTGGCTCGTCACTGTAAAGCACCCAACAGCCATTACGCTCCTGTACCGGGTTTCCCCCGTCTACGCCGGCATTCAGGTCATCCACGAAGCCAACGCCCAACTTGCAGTCGACTATGGGGCCTTGCAAGAGCTGGTGGGGATGTGCCAACTGACAACTTTGTTGAGATATCAGGAACTCCTATGACGTTTATATCTACCCATAACGCCTTGGAATTTGGGAGACTTTGTTAGGAACAGTTCTTTGGCGTTCCCAATGAGGACTATGGCCTCGGATAGTATGGACACTCTACATAGACTGATGATAGGTTTCTATACATTGCTATACGCTCCTGATTTGTGTCCAGACTAAGCTTAGAATTTTTCCTCTATCAAGATGAAATATCAGTTAAGGCTGTGGCCTGTTCTGGAGAGGAGTGATGTCGACATGGCTCCTAATTGGGAAAGGGTCAATGCCATGTCAAAGTTAGAGACCTTTTGTGCACTGCCTATAACCTCCGCAGGTTGAATACACAGCAGAAATCTAGATGTATATAAAAGTTATAATCCTTCCGGCCGTCTGCGTTCTCAGCCGTGGTGAATAACTACGGTACTTTATATTCGCGATCCAATTGGGACCATGAATATTTTGATTTACAGACGTGACCTAGAACTTAGGTTGCGTGCCTTCCAAGTGAATGTCCTAAATGCACGTGATTGGAGGTTCGAATATAAAAGTTCCACTTCTTCTGTCCCGCCCCCCAAATCTGAGCCATACTATAGTCATTGTTGTTGTATTCCATTTACCATGACCTCTCCTTTGTTAGATATGCAGGCTGCTACTACTGTAGCCATCCTTGTACATCTATTTTACAGTTACTAAATTACATGCAGACAAAGTTTAAGCCTCGTTAGGTTATTAAAACTCGTTCTCCGATCAGGGTGGTCTTCTGCAGTCAACCCGACAGCCCGCCGTACCACTAGACTGCCTCTTCGAGGTCTTGCATCTCTCCCGGCCTTTCATACGGAAATCGAGGCTGGTTTCCAAGGCTGCTCAACCATGGCGCCTGATTTGGATGGTCCCCTGGTGTTAACTTTACAGCCTGTCGTGCCACACGGATCGCTTTCTCGAGACCTTCCATCTCTACCGTCCTTTCATATTGGCTTCTAAGCATGTTTCCAAGGTAACTTAAGCCGACTATCCGACCAGGATGGTCTTCTGGAGTCGACCCGATGACTTTCTGTGCGACTTGGATCGCCTCCTCGAGGTCTTACATCTATCTGGTTCATTCATCGGCTTCCAAGCATCACACTCAGGTTATTTAAACGAACAGCTGCAGTCGCATGTCCCAGCGTCAGCTGTACAGCCAACCTTGCGTATTCAACGGCACTATTAATTGTGTCTATGTTCTCAGTGTTTCTGCATTTTTAATACAAAAATAACAGATTCGCTAACATCTTGCAAGTCAATTTGAACCTTGATCTTGTGGAGATACTCATTAAGAGACGACTTTGCAGTACGCAGCTGCGCGAGAATGGCAGCTTCCGAGCTGACCAGCTGCTAGTATAGACCCGCGGCCTTGCCTAGATGGATTGCTTCGTCAATTTTCCTCGTAAACTTGCCTGTGTCTATTGTTGTGATAAGAGTGGACTTATTGTTATTCCGGCTCTCTTAAGAGCCTGGGTAACGAGGTACCATGAATGGCTGTCTTACGAAAGAAGCTGATAGCCGTATTCTGTACACGCCCCAGATGACTATAGACGTTACTGCCTATGGAAGGCCGTGGCGGACTCGACGTGGAATGGAGAGAGCAAATGCGTCACCGGTAACGCGGCGTACGGGACATCGATAGAACATCGACTAAGAATAGGAGATGCGAAGCTGGCAAACATGCTTCTAAGTTCTCACTCAAGAAGTGTGCCACCAAAGTGGCAGACTACCCGATCGATGTGTATATTGACCTGGACGGTGTAAGTACCGAGAATGGGTGGATGATGCCATAAGATGGATCGCTGGACTGGGCGATTTCAACCCGTAATGTAAAAAACTGATTCCGACTAATGAACTGACGCTACATTGACATGTGGCCTCAGTAACTCTTGTAAATGCATCAGTTTAGAGCTATTCTACTGATCATGGACTTTGGTATCCTCGAAGCGGTCCCCGCGCTCTGAGTTGTAGAGCCTCGAATATGCTATTCATGATTCCTTCGTCAGGAGGGCTATATGCCGCCATACTGGCTCTGCTCCTCATGCACTTCTGGTCCTCCTAGTCCTCCCCTACCCCAATACGTTAGACGTTGCTCTCTGGACACTCGGGTACCCATGTTGCGACCCAGGCAGCTGTAAAGATGATCAACCACATGAGAGTCCATGTAGAGCTTAACTTCACCCCGGTGAATCCAAAGAAGTAACCCACGAGCATCAAGACGTGGATCACTGCGCAGATCAACAGGAAAATGTCAAATTGCCACCTCCCCTGAAACATATCAGTAAATGCCACAGCCCCATCAATGGATTTGAGTTCAATTGGCCTATGAGACTCACCACCCTCATTCCAAGAACCCTCCTGTGCCCCTGCGCTTCCCCGATCTTTGCCAGACACCACGCAATGAAGAGAAAACCAAGAACGGCGAGGATGCTACCTAGGACAAAGCTCACAATTGCACTACCCCAGGCGTTACCTACGACCGAAAGGATGGAGAGGCAGAGCCGAACAAGGAGGATCAGGATCATGCAGATGTGCCGAGAGAGGATTGCCTTGTCGGAAGTGTGTAGGCTGTACGACTGCAGGCTAATGTCCCAGCAGCTTCGCATGTTGGGGCAGTTGCGGTCTTTCCAGCTGGCACCGCTGGAGGCCGCTTGGGTACGCGGCGGAAGGTCCTCAGGAAAGCTGGAGGCAGCGGCCATTGTGAGATGTTTGTCCGCGATGCTCACTGGAGAATTTCTGTCCTATATCTGGCGATAGGTTCCGGAGAGTTCTTCGTCCTGATGACCGCTCGAAAACAGAAACCTGAATTAGAGACGTCAAGGATGGTTGTCTAACGTGAGGCTGTGTGGCGTAGAACAGGTAAAGAAACTTGTGCTTTCTCCCCTTCACGATCTTAGTCTTAGATTGAGAAAGAGAGTTTTTAAAAAAGAAGCGCCTTCGCTGTAGGCAGAAGGGGTATTTAACCTCAGCGCCGGCAAGGCTTCCATCTCGGGAGCCCCATTCGCCCCCGCCATGCTTCCTCGTCGGAAGGCTAAGTTTTATAATTAGGCTTGCCTGTGTTTCACGATGTAGACCGTCGTACAAACTCGCCCAATGGCACTTCTTAGAATATAGCATTCTCGACCGTGCCGTAAAGGAGGCTGTAGCTTGTGGGATTCGGGTCCCGGAAATTTGTTGCAATCCTTCGGAGACTCAGTTGTGGGATTTGAAAGGCAATAACCATGAGTGATGAAAAAGGTCGAGGAATAATGTACCATGAACTGAGGAGCTAGGCAGTGGGCTGGGGATGGTTGATACACAGCTCGATGACCTCTTTCGCGAAGTTTTGCTTGTGCTTCTCATAGAGTCTGTGCACATCTGACGCACGGGGCCACCTGACGCACGTTTTTGGCACATCTCAGATATTCAAACAAGAAGCTTTTGAGCCACATGCAATTGATGAAATTTCCCAATTTTTTGAAGTAACAAACTATCGATAACGGAGAAGCAGTCTAGCTAGTCAAATTACTTGCGAAATCGCTGTGGGAGAACTATTTTCCGTCCGCGTTGACTGTGTACGGGAGTTGCCTCTACCACTTCATCAACAGATGCACCCTCAATTTCTTCATCCGATTTGATTACAATAGCCTCAATAGTCTTCTTCCTATTATTCTTCGCTTGTTTGGAGACATTTTTGAAATTTTTGTTAGCCTCGCGCGTGAGTTTTGCTTCTTCTTTCTTAATACACTTCCACTCTTTCTTAGCAGCTCTCTCCTCTCGTTTAATAGCTTAAGCAGCCTTACGTTCTTTAAGAAGCTGTTTCTTCTCAGCTTTCTCCTTTTTCTTACGCTGCTTTTCCTGTTCTTTCTCTTTCTTTATGATACGCGTAGCTTCTTCTTTCTCCCGTGCGCGATCACGTGCTTATTAGACTTTGTTTGGGCTATAAAAAATGGCCATACCATCCTCAGGTGCGTGAAGTTTGAGGTCTAGCGGCTTAGAATGCTAACGACGCTTCTGCTCAATAAACAGAGCGTTTTCTAGGCTTTTGACTTGCAATTTGAGAAGTACGCACTCCGTCATTAGGTGGTTAATTATCTGGTGGAGCTTCTGGGACTTCTTATCATGTATATTATGAATAGTCTTTTTTAGAAGCTTCTCAATGCGTTTCCAGTCTCCAACGCTTAGGATAGAAGTTAAGGACTTACTTAATGAAGGTCTGTTATCTTGAGGAGTAGTAAAACGCTTTAAAACGTTCTAGGGATCCTATAGGATAAGGCCAACCTTCTTCCACCTAGAGAGTATATTTTTTTACGTAATAGCCTTACCCCACGCAGCCTAAAACATGCGAAAGAAGTCTCTTTTTAAGAGCTTACAAAATCCTTAATAATTATGGAGAAACTTCTTGATTTCGTCACTGTACGCTGTAGCTAAAGGGCTAAATAGTAAGACATCCAGAGGTTGTAGGCTATGTGTTGAATAAGGTGGAAAAATAGCTAAGAGGATTCTATTAGCGTCATAGTACTTAATGAACTTTATAGTTACATGAGAGCTATAGCTATTAAGAATAAGAAGCCTGTACTTTCGTTAAGCTTTTGCTTTAGTCTCTTTATCAAATGTATTAATAAGTCATGTGTAGCCGATTTTGTCGTTAGTTTACTTACTTAGAGATAAGGTAAAGTAGCACTTTTGCTCTTATGGATTGTAATCCTGTAGCTAGGTATCCTGCACGTTTCTACTAACTGCTTGATAGATGAGGCTTGGCGATGGAGAAGTTCCGTCAGCGTAGATAGCGCCAATTAAGGTAATCCACTCTCAATTTCCATCCTGGAGGCGTTGTTTGAGGCTAGTCTCTTTATATTTATGCCAGGAGAAATATCTTTTGCCTTTCTGTAGTATACTAAGCAGAAAGTCTTTTGTATTTATATTATACATATGTGCTGTTTCTATCTCATATTGTTGAATTTTTCTTTGCATAAGCTCAAAATATAGGGTGTATTTGAACGCTAAGTTGGCGGATTTACGTCCCCTATCGATTCTACTACCGTAAGTGTATATAATCTCTTTAGAATAGCGCTCTCTCCAGCGCTGAGTCTACTTCCTTTCTAGCTTATCTTCACTACGGCGAATCTCCTTCGCAAAGTTACGTAACATCTTATTTGAAGGTGGTAATCCCCTGGCGGCAAGCTTATTTATATAGTTAATCAGAACTCTCGATTGTTCTTCAGTCAAATTTCGCTGATTTTCATATTGCTCGGCCTTGGTACCCTGCACACTTCGATGGCGTCTCGAGAGCGTTGACCGATTGCACCCAAACTTTTTCGCTGTTGCAGTATAATTAGGAGGTTCTCCAGGTTTCAACAATTTCAAAGATTCCAGCGCAGCCTCAATTGGTTGCATTTTGATGATTTTACGATTATGTCAAAAATTTTGGTTTTGTGTGGGTGACCCCTCGGTTAGCGTGCGTCAGGTGGCCCCGTGCGTCAGGCGTGCACAGACTCTATCCCTGCATTATTACTTCGTTGAAACTGTCCAAAAAGCCCGCAAGAAACACGTGTAGGTACGAGGAGGTCTGCCACATGCGTCGGATGGTGCGGTAACCTCAGAAGCCAAAGGAACTGAGCTCATCCCATTCACATCATGCTGCAATAATTCGTTGGTTGTAGGATTTAGCGTATGCAAAATTCGCCGCAATTGCTTGGCGCTTACGGCTCAAAATGTTTGCCACATCAAAATCCTCATAGAAAAGGCATTTTAATTCGTGAAGCAATTACAGCCCCCATCAAACGCCTATATGTAAGTTTAGCAATTGAAGCTATTTTCTTATAAGGAGATGCACTTACTAATCCACTTTTTGGAGTAATAGTGCGCCCGTTTCCCCGTCGCGTACAGGCAGTATGGCCAAACGGAAGAATTCGACTGCAGGGAGCGATGCACCTGCTAAAAAGAACCCGACGCGCCAGGCGCGAGGTCAGAGAGCCAGTTGATTACAGAGTGAAGCCTTAAAGGCGCCTTCTACAAAGAAGATTGTCGCGTTGAGGGCTAGTGGAACTAAGAAGTCTGGTGGGCCAGCGAATTGCCTGCGGGTAAGATTTGTGCCAACGCGCGAAGAAGAGCAGGAAGAAGAGCAGGAAGTTGAGCAGGAAGCTGAGCAGAAAGCTAAGCAGGAAGCTGAGCAGGAAGCTGAGCAGGAGCTTCCTGGCCATAATTCGAATTTAATACCAGCTGGCAGTACCGAGTTGCCAGGCCCTTAAACACCTCATTAATTACTATCCACGCGCCACGAGTCTTCTCCAGCCCTACCGAGTTCACCACCTGCGGCCGTTGCCTACGAATTGCAGCAGTCAATTCAAATATATATAAACAGGAAGCGCAAGTACGGAAAACCAATAGCAGGCGTTAATCAATCAATTGTTTGGGGATACGAGGTAGAGAAGTTCTTTGAAGAGTGTATAGTAACTTATATGATAAAGGAAAAGCTACTAGATAGGCCCTTTAATGTTATCTCTCGTGAGGCTATTTACTAGGCCCCCTTACAGTGAGCAAAGCAGGAGTACTATAACCTTAAGAACTTTAGTGAGGGTAAAATAGCCAAGTTCTATCACGTCATTAACAACTACTATAGTAGCTTCAAGAAGACTACTTTGTATATCACTATTTAATATAGTATTAAAATTTAGGCTAAGGCTCTACTTAAGGTTTTATAAAAAAGTCTCTTCTATAGGAAATCTTATCTAATAGAGCTAAAGGTAAGTTAACTAGTAGCTAAAAAACCTATACTAATAACCTCCTACGCAACAAGCAAGTACGTAGGCATATTAAAGAAATAAAGTTAGATAGTAAACTATAGCTACTCATCTATTAAATATAGCCCTATATAGATTCTAGTTATATAAACTTTAAGACTAGTTATTATTAGATCTATTTTCATAATTAGCTCTACTATAAAATCAAGGTTATAAACTTTAAATCCTAGGTAAATTAGTATAGAGTTAATTTAAAGATTTTACTAAGTTAACTTCTATATATACTTATTAAGCTATAAAAGAAGAGTTAGAGTTTTTATAAAAAAAAAGATTAATTAAAATAGCTAAGAGTAGTAGTAGTAGTAGTAGTAGTAGTAGTAGTAGTAGTAATAATAGTAGTAGTAATAGTAGTAATAGTAATAGTAATAATAGTAGTAATAGTAATAATAGTAATAATAAGAAAATCTTACTAGAATAAATAAAGCCCTTTAAGTTCTAAAGTAATTTAGTAAAATGTAAATAAATTAGGCTATTATTAATATAACTATTAATACTATTTAGTAGATATAAGTAAGTGTTTTTACTTTAGGCCTTACTATATCTATTTATTACCCTTAAATATTTACTTAAATACCTGTTTAAATGCTTACTTAAATATTTATATAAGCTTAAATTTCTATTCTTAACTCTAGCTCTATTACTAGTAAGAAAGATAACTACTTAATAGTTAATAAATATTTTATTTAGGCTTTTTCTATAGTACTAAATTTATATATTAAAGCTGCTTATAGCCACACGTATAAAATAGTCTAGTAAAAGTATTAGAAGCTTAATACCTATATAAAATATTAAATCTTTTTAATAAAATATATAAATTAATAATTAATAAAAAGCTTACTAATAAAATTATATAAAACTTTTAATTATATATTAGAAAATTTAAATAAATGTATTGTATTAAAATTATAAGAAAAAAGTCTACTATACACGTACTTACAGGGCTTCTAAACTTATAACTATATATTAAATAGTAATTAGTTTTAACTATACTATATATAATATTACTATTTTTTATATAGCCTTAATTTTTTATATACACGCTTAAGCTTTTTTTATTTAATATATAATTCTCTAGCTATATACTTAAAGTATTAAGATGTGAATTAATTATACTAACTTTTTTTAATAATAGTATAAAGAAAATTGCTAAAGCTATTATATTAACTATATATATATATATAGTTTCTTTAAATCTATGTTTTTAGTACTTAAAAAGTAAGCTTAATTAGATTATAGTTAAATAAATATAATAGTAAATATATAGTAAAGTAGCCTACCTTATAAAAAACTTTTAACATTATATTATTTATATAGATTAGAATATTATTAAGTATAATTATAAGGAATTAGTTCTTACTATATTACTACTAAAGATAAGAAATTAGTAAGTTTTAAATTTATTTTAGAAAGTCCTTATAGCTAAAATAACTCTGTTTAATTACTATATAAGAAAGATAGCTATTAATTATATATATAAATAGAATAGCTTAAGTCTTGCCTTATTAAATATTTTATATATAGTAAGCTTTATTATTAATAAGTATATATATATATAATACCTCTAGCTAGTCTTATCATTAAATAGTAACTTATTAAGAAATATAATATTATTAGTAATATAGTTATTTATTTACTACCTATACACCTCTTACAGCTTCTTATTATAATTAAAAAAGAAAAAGTATAGTATATAAAGCATCTAGTCTCTTTTTTTAAGTAATTAAAAGATAATTAACTAATTAACTAGAATATCTTGCTTTATAAGTAGCTAGTGTATTATATTATTTTAATATATATACTTATATAATACTAGCTTATCACGTAGCACCTTTGTATTTTTATTTAATATCTTTTCTAACTATTTAAGCTTTATAGTATAGGACTTACTATATATTCCGTACTATTACTAATTTTTAATAAAATTATATACTGTTTTTAATTTACAGGAGACTTGATTAGCTATAGCTTAAAAACTTTAATTAAATATTAATAAATAATAAAGTAGTACACGTTTAGTAGTAAGAAGACCTTTATTTTTATAACTTTACTTTTTATAAAATAAAGGAGAAGGAGAGCGTACTAGATATTAAAAAAAACTATAAACTTAAAACTAAGCTATTTATTATTCTAAAAAGTTAATTAGTAAGCGTATCTATATATAAGAAAATAGCTTTAATTAATATTACCATATAGATAGCTAATATATACGTATAATTATTAATTATTTAATTTATATAAGAAAGTATATAGTATATAAATATTTAATAATATGTTAAGTAATTACGGTGAATTTTGTATACGCTAAATATAGCTTTAAAACTTAAATAAATAATACTAAGCCTTATCTTACTATATAAAAGCTTAGTCTACTAATAAATTTTTTATTTTATTAATTATTATCTCTGCCAGAGGGCAGCTGAGGGCACTAATTAATAATATATAAAATATTAGGAATTTAGATTTCTAGAAGGGATAGTGTTACTAGAAAGAGTAAAATAAAGTAATAAAGATTATTTATTATATATAAAAATCTATAGAAATTTTAGTATCATCCCGAAATTTATGCGCTCTATTAAAATCCTAGATAAATTATAAATTTAGTTATAACGTGTTAATAATAGCCTACTATCTATTAAATACTAGTATATAAGACTTAAAGCTATAAAAATATATATATAAGACTATACTAATACTTTTTTTAGTAAAGTAGTTCATGTTTTAAGCTTATATTATTAATAGTTATTTTCTTATACTTATATAAGCATGTTACCTATCTGTATTACTGTAACAGCTTATAATAAAAAACTATAGCTTTAATTCTTATTATTAACTTAATATTTATTACTTTTTATTACTTAGTTAGTATTATATTAATATTACTAATATAGTAAACGTATTATTATTAAAAGTATATAAAATTAAGTAAAACTTAAAGCTATATAAAAGTACTTATAAATCTAGTAATTTTAATATAGTACTTAGTTACTTATATAAACTAGTACCTAATAATAAGTAAGTACTATATAATAAGCTTTTTTAAAATAGTTAAATATATTAAAATAAAATTATATACTAGTTATAAATAAAAAAAGTATTTAAGTATACTAATTAATAATTAGTTAATTAATTAAAAACTGTAAGTAAAGTAAGTATACTTTATAACTTATATTAATATTATATAATAAAAAACTTTATAAAGCCTATTATAAGTATATAAAATATTTATTACTACTAATTTAGTGTTTTTTAATTAGTTAATTTGTAATAAAAAACTAGTTAATGGTATAAAGTTTATACTTTAATAAGTTTTATAAATTAATACTTTTAAAATATATAATATAATAAAATTTAAGAATTTTTTTAACATATACTATTAATAGTTACTTACTTTATACTAGTATAAAAAAAAGCTATTATAATTATAAAAACTTTCTTAATTAAATTTACAACTTATTTTTACTAATACTTTAAATAGTATATAATTAAAAACTAATAATTAAAGTACTTAATAACGTTTTAATTTATATAAACTAAAAAGTAGTAAAAATAATTAAAAAAGCTAACTATATTATTAGATTTTTATTTTTATATGTAATAGATTTTAATTTAATTAAGTTTATTTTTAGTATTTTAAAAACTTAAATTTATAAAAATTACTATAATTAGTTTATAAAAAAGTACTTTAAACATGTTATTAATAACTTATATAAAATAGAAAGTAAAAAGTAACTTTTAGAAGTTTATAAAAAAATAAAAAAATAATAGCAAAATATAAACTTATTAATAAACTTATTTAATATTTAACTTTTATACTTTTTACCTTTTTATTTATTATACTATTAATACTTATATTTATAAACTTAGTAGTAATAGTAGTAGTTTTATAATACTATTTAAACTTTTTAACGTTTTTTTATAAATATTAAAAAACTTTATTCTTAAGTTTAAAGTACTTACTAATTATAATTTTATAAAGCTTTCTATTAATATTATACATTTTCTTAAAATTTTTAATAGTTTACTTTTTTAATATAACAATTTTTTAAGCTTACTAATAATTATTATAATTATTTTTTAATTACTAAGTAAATAGTTAGTTAAAAAAGTTTTTTATAGTTATTTTTTTTTTTTTTAGCTACTTACAAAACTTAGACTTAGTACTAAAATAGTAAAAATACCTTTTAATATATATATTAATTTAATAAAAGTAAGTAATATTATTATAATTACTATAACTATTATAGCTACAATAATTTCTTTTTTAAAATAAGTAGTAGTTATAAAATATAGTACATAACTTATTTAAAATATTACTAGTATAGTTAGTTAACTAAATATATTTAAGTTTAATTATAATTAAACTTTATTATATTAAAACTTAAGTAACTTATATTTTTTATTACTTTTTCTAGTACTTATAATATTAATCGTAAAGTTTTATAAAAATATTCTTTATATTTTTATATAGTAAAGATTAGAAACTTAATAACTATTATTAATATTTTATTAAAATTATGTTAATAAACTACTAAAGTAAATATAAAAATATATATATAATTACATAATATTAGTATAGTAATATAATAGTAGTATATTTTTTTTAAAAAAAAAGTAAACTTTAGTAAAAGTTTAAAAATATATTTACTATATTTTAAAATATATATTTAGCTATTTTAAATTAATAGAAAAAATTTTAATTTTTTTTACATTACATTATATTATACAGTATATATATATATAATATGTAAGTAATTTATACTTTAAAACTATAAGTAAAAGTAGTTTTTTACTTTAATATTATTTAGTAGTTTAAGTATTTAATTATACAAACTTTAAGTACTTTTATTACTAAATTATGTTTCTAATTATTTATAGTTATAATAAAAAAGCTTAAGTTAAAACTTTAACGTAAAGTAATATTTAATTATACTTTATTAAATTTTTAGTAAATTTTTTTTTATAACTACATACTTTTAAACAAAATACAAGTAGTTATTAAAATAATTATATAAATAAAAACTTAAAAAAGGGCTAGAAATAAATATATAGCTTATATAATAAATAAAGCAAAAAAGGTAATTAATACTTATATAATAAATATTAGTATAATATAACTTAATAGTGTTTTTTTAATTATATAGTATAAATACTATTTAAAGTATTACTTTTTATTTTTTTTAAAAAAAGTTTTTTATTTACTTAAATAGTAAAAAATAAAATAAAAAAAATTAAAAGCTTCTAAATACTATAATTTTAATAATTAGCTAAAAAAAAAAAGTTATTTTAATTAATAGTATAAAAACTTACTAATATAAAAAACTTATTAAAATAAAAAGTTACTAAATTTAAACTTTATTTTAAAACTAAAAAACATAAATATAAATATAAAAAATGTTTATTTAAAAAGCTTTAAGTAGTAAATAAAAGTAATTACCTTTAACTTAATTTTAATAAAAAATAGTTAGTATATAACTTTTAAACTAAAAACAAAAAAAAAAACTTTTTAAAAAAATTAAAAAGAAAGAAAAATAAATACTTTAAATTTTTTACTAAAAAATAAAAAAAGCTTACTATTAAGTAAAAAAATAAATAAGTATAAAATATTAAGAATTTAAAGAAAATTTTAAAATAATACTAAGTATAAAATTAAAAAGCTTATTTTTAAAAAAGATTTATATAAAAAAAAAAAAAAAAGTAACTAAAAAATAACTTAAAATTAATATAAAAAAATCTACTAAAATTACTATTATTATAAAGCTTTTTTAAATATATATAATAATTTTTTTAAAAGTATATATACTTTTATTTTATTTAAAGTGTATTAAAAAACTATATAATTAAAATAAACTAATTTACTAATATTTATTACTTTATTATATAAAGTTTTATAAAATATTAATAATTATGTAATTATAAATAGTTTTATTTTAAAGTAGTAATATAGCTTAATAAACTATAATATAATAATAAAATATATATATTAGTAAAAAAATTTATTTATTGTGTACAAAAATTTATTAAAATTTTAGTATTATTTTAAAATTTACGTACTTTACTATAATTCTAAATAAATTGTAAATTTAGTTATAATATATTAATAATAGTTTGCTATTTATTAAATACTTACTTATAAAACTTAAAGTTATATAAATATATATATATACAACTATGCTAATATTTTTTTAATAAAGTAGTTTAATAATATAATTACTAATTAGTTATAAAAAGTATATAAAGTTTTTTTAAAACTTATTAAATTAGTTATTATTACTAAAGTATTTATATAAAAGTATAAATCTTTTTTAAAAAAAAACTTAATCAACAATTTATATGTATAGTAAAGTATATTTAGTAAGTAATAAAAAATTAATAATATATATATATATATAATATAGAAAAGTTTACTAAGTAAAGTAATTAATAATTAACTATATTTTAGTAAAAGTAGCTATAGTAGTTTTTTTTCGTAAACTTTACTTAAGTTATTATATAAAGTACTTTAAAAATAGTAGTTAATTATATTATAGTTATTACTTTTACTACTACTTTAATTATTTATATAATAGTTTAAAGTTTTAAGTTTATTATTAATTTATTTATATTATTAAAAAAGCTTATTATATTTTATATATTTTTTTCTACTTTTTTTTACTTAGCTAGTATATTGTTACTACTACTATAGTTTAAGTTTAATATAAAAATAAACTATAAACTTATTATTAATAATAAAAGTATTATTTACTATACTTTAAAGTAATATAATTACTTTATATAGTAGCTTAATAATATTAAAAAAATTATAAACAAAATGTTAAAGTAGTTAAAAACTTAATTAAATAAGTATAATTATGAAATTAAAAATTGTATAATAAGCTTTTAAGTAAATATAAAATTATAAAAAGTACTAATAATATTAGCTAACTTTAGTTAAATAATTTTTTTTTATAAAGCTATAAACTACTAAGTTTTTAAAATACTTAGTATTTAACTTATAAAAGCAAGTATTAAAGTATAAATTAAGTTTAAAGTTTTTTAAATAGTAAAAAAAGTATTATAATAACTTTAATAATAATAAAAGTAATAATAATAAAAAGTTTTAATATAACTATTAATATTATTATTTTTTTATTTATTATTTAATTTAGTTTTTTTAATAAGTTTATATAGGCTAATCTTTTACTACTTATAATAATAAAACAGTAATTTAGCTACTGTTTTTAGTAATTTCTAACGCTATTTTCTAAGACTAACTTATCTAAAAACCTCTTAAAACCTATAGTTAGTAGCTAGTGCGGGCGTTTACTTAAATTATCTGCTTTAAACTAACTTAAATACTAATAATATTATTAAAAAAGAAAACTACTTTAGCTTTATTTAAAAGCTAGGTATATTATATCTTTAGTTACCTTAAGGTTCTAAAACTAAGCCTCTAGTTATTACGTGCTAGAGTATTTTAAAGATGGCTTTATCTATTTTATATTTATAAATATTAATTCTCTTATTTTTTATTACTATTTTTATATATTAAGTAGTAACTACTATTCTCTCTTAACTCTATCCCATAAACCCTTTCTATCTTATAAACTTTTTTTATTATTCTTTAAATAATTTATTTATTACTTGTAGTCGGATTAATATCTGTTATTTTAAATTACTTTTATTATCTCTATTATTACTTTTAAATCTAATAGAAGATTAATTTTATTATATATTACTATACCTTAGAGTAATACTCACCATTCTTAGCGGCATTAGATAATAATTTAGAATATATAATAAATCTAATAAGTATAAATAAAAATACTAATAGAGGTAATATATCTAATATATAGATAACAGATAAAGAATATTTTTAAAAGAAATATATTTATCCTCCGGAATACTACCGTGCACATACGGAGGATGTTAATAAGTTAGATATTATATAAATTAATTATATAGATTTAATTATATTATAGTTTAGTAATATTAAGGAGTAGTAGCAGCAGTAATTTTAACTCTCTAATCTTTAAATAATATCTTAAAATAAGAGCTAATATTATGTAGATATTATGTATTTATAAAGAAAAATTTAAAAAGGACGTATAATTCTAGTACTACCAGTAATCTATTTAGCTTTTTTAGGTGGAAGTTAGATTAAAAATAGAATAAAAATAAAAAAAAACTTCGTAAAATAAAAAAGTCTTTATTACTTAAAATATACTAGAAATAATTTTTAATAGTATATAAAAGAGTGATAGGAAGAGATATGGATGGCTAAATAACTTATTAAATATAATAAATAAATACGTTTTGTTTACTTACTATTAGCCCTTTATCTATAAGATACTAATATATTTACTAGATACTCTAATAGTTAGTAGTAGAGTATTAATTAAGTAATACACTATAAAATAAATCTTTTATAGATATATATAACAGAAGAGAAGTCCTATAAACTACTTTAATAATAACTAAAAAAATATTTAAGGTTAGACGATACCGTATATAGATATACTTTTTTATATAAAGAGGTTTTATTACTATAAATTAACTAGAGACGCTTTTAAAGCTATAATATTAATATATTAAAGTTATAATTATTTAAGATTTATAGGGAGGTTCTTACTAAATTTTACTTAAGTTAACCTATAAGTTTACTAAGACTTTCCTTAGTTTAAAAGCTCTATATATATTTCTAGTACATTTTATCTAAAGTGTTCTATATAAGCTCTACTAATAATATAGGGATACTTTTCTAATTTCTAAGATCTTATTTAATCCTTCCCTCGTTCTAAGTTCTTATGTCTTCTTATTAAGCTTGATGTTCACTGATGACGTATTCTCAACACCTAGTCTTGTTTCAGAACATCTTAGTCAGCTAGACATCCGGCCTGGATGTAATGTACTTAAATTATTACTAAAGCTAGAAATGGCTTATACTTACGTGTTTCGCCAATGCACTCCGGCCTTGACTGGGTGGATGATATCTAATAATTAATTGCGAGACTCTACTATCAGGGCCCATATGAAGGATATGGGCGAGATTACGGGGTTCAAGCAGGTTGTACGGCCATACTGCCTCCGATATAAGTTAGGGAAAGCATTTGATAAAAATGGTACGTACAATAATCGTTATCCTTTAATGACATGGAACTGATACGGCTGGATACAGGTAATATTAGCGATGTCTTACGGAACCTAATTATGCAACATTCTGACATAAGGGTCTTTCTTAATTACTATCTCTTAAGACGTATAACTATAGATACACAATCGTTTGCGGCGTGGCGCCTTAGGATGAAATCATGTAGGCGGTATGCAGAATGAGTTGGTGAATCGACCTAGAACGGCTATAGAAGCTCACAACGGAATAATCCGCATCGGTTAATGAAGATTCTCGAATCTAAAGATTACTCTGACGGCAAGCGAAGCTGAAGGGCAAGCTTTCGTGATAAGACGAGTCTAAGAAGCTGGGAAAGGAGATCCGTAAGGAAAAGCAGTGACTAAGACATGCCCTATGAGTCTAAATTAGGAAGAACTGGGATTGAGAGCAGGCAAAGAGAGACATTTAACTACAGCTATCAGGTGTGAAATTTAGTGATAAGATGAAAACGAATCTTAAACGCTCTCCCGAAAGGACGCCGTAGCATAATCGATTGATCAAAATGGTCCTGTTATTACCAGGATTGTCACTTGAAGAAGAAGCCTGTCGACGTAGCGCCGTGATTAATGCCATTATTGCTTATTGCAATATCAAGAAAGGCGGGACTTTATGGGTCCAGCGTGCGAGGGGCTCTACCGTACGCGATCCACCGGTATCAGTTAAGCGCGAAGGGGTGGAATTATAAGAGGCCGTCAACCCGCTATATAAGGCTTTAGAAGCAGCCAAGGTGTCGGTATATAAGGAGAAGAGGCCGACGATATGTTTCGTTTGCCTAGGCAATAAGAAGCTGCCGATTACGGAGCGCACACAGCCGTTTTACACTTCAGGGGATCTCAGCAAACATTTTAAGAGAAAGCACCTAAGAAGAGTTAAGTAAGGAGAATGTATTAAATGCGACCTCTGCCAGATTGCCCTAAATAACAAGATGCAGTGGCAACGACATGCTTATAACGTCCACGGTATAGTCTCGCAGAGCGTCGCAACTGGAATATGGGTTGACCTTGTTAATGCTGCAACTTTAGATTCAGCGAGGAGCGATTACGGCAAGTAATTTTAGTTAGAAAATTTCTTTTGTGTCTAGTAAGATAGGCTTGCTTATAATCGAAGGCTAAGAAACAGTACTAGTAATCATAGAGATCAAACACGTCCACATTTATCTGAAGAGATCTCAGTCTTTTAGTAAGTTCGTTCCGACTTTGCACTAGAGTTGCTATCAAGCAAGTCAAGTAAGTTGAGGCCACCAACTTGACTTGCTTGACAAAATCGAGCTCTCTGACTTGCTTGACTTGCTTGATGAGGGGATTTGGGTCGACTTGCTTGACAACTTGCTTGACAACTTGATAGATTACATAAGCCTAGTCCAGATCGCTGAGTTGCTCCATAAGCTCGTCAATCTCCTCTATCGTGAGATCTTGGCATGGTGTTGGTGTACGGCCTAGTGTAGGAAGTCGTCAGCTGCGTCAATAAGTAATAAATCCCTTACTCACCAGGTCTTGGAGCGCGTTTAAGGCCTATCCTCTTCCAAGACCGCAAGGATTGAAGTGCTGATAGGAGATCTGGCCGCATCCTAAGCCTCCTTTCACCCAGGAGATTTCCGAGCTCACTAAAGGTCCTCTCACAATCTGCACTAGAGGCAGGGATTGCAAAAATATCGAGAGCAAAGCGCGCCAAGACAGGAAACTGACTCTCCTAAAGCAGCTAATAGCGTACAGGATCGAGAGCGAGAGCATGGTCTTTAGGCAGAGCTGGCTCCTTCTTCCAGAGCTCGTACTCATCTCCAGCTGATTGTTCAATCTCTCTAGCAGCCGCCCTCATTGTAGCCGTGATAAAATTGGCCCTATTTGACGCAAAGCCAACACGCTGCTTCTTAGTAGGAGGAGAAGAGGGTTTGGTAGCCGCAGACTCTTTAGCTGCATTTTCCTTATAACTCTTCCAAAGTTGTTGAAAGCCTCTATTGTTCTGCTCTAGCCAGCCTTGCCTAGGATGTGGCCCATCTTTGTCCTCGTCGTAATCATCAGGGATCTTCCAGAGGGCGTCAAGGTGGCTCTTGTAGTGAGGGTGTAGCCGTGTGGCTGCGTAGTAAGCTGGAGCGTCATCAAACTTAGCGTAGTACTCATTAATCTTAGCCTAGGCTGCGTTATAATTAGTTTTGAGGTGATCCTCTGGAGCATCTGGATCCTTATAGTTAATCTCTGCTAGAGACCTCTTCAGCTCTTCAAGCCTGCTCAGCAGCCATTCGAACGTAATTAGAACCTCCCAGATAGCTCTGTGTAGGCCAGATTTGCCTCTTCCCTCAAGCCAGTGAGTAGCCTCCTTAAAAGGCTTGAGTAGGGTAATGTACTCAGCGATAGTAGCCTAATCCTGAGGTGTAAGCCCTTCCTCTCAAATGTAGAGCCTTGGCTCTGGTCTCTTAGCTCGATCTCGACGCCTAGAGGCTGTATCTATCCTGTATTCATCTATTTTGTATTGCATGTAGTTGTTAAGGGGGGACTGAAGGGCGACGGCGCGTTTAAAGCAGTGTAGGTAGGAATTCCAGCAAGTCTTTACTGGCTTAACGATCTTCTTTAGTTTGAAGTTGGTAATGTTGAGGCGCTTAGCTTCCTTGTACTGAAATCTCTCTAGTAGTTCTCGGGCTTGGGGGGTGCAAATTGACGATAAAATATTAAGTAAAACACTAATAGGGCCAAATCTCCGCCACTCAGCCATGTGTCTTTCTTCAGCCTAGTAGGTATTAGTAGGTATTAGTAGAGAATTAGTTCTAGTCACGCTACTTACTGCTAAATTCGCCTGTGAGTTTTTAAACAAGTCCTTGTCTCTACCCCAAAGCACTATCTGGGCCCTTAAGTTAAGAACGTGGCATGTACAGCGTAGCTGACGGTAGGATATATAGAAGTTAAACTCGTTGCTAAGAATCTGAATTGTAGAGTTGTTGTTGCTGGTGTTGTTAAGTACAAAATAGCCTAGGCGCTGCTCATTAATTTGAAACGTCTCCAGTGTAGAGCTTACTATTAAAGCAATGTTTTTACTAGAGTGTTGACTGTGTAGCTGAGGAAGGCTAAGAAGGTAGTCCTGAATCTCTTCTTCTGTATTAATGTGGTGTATACATATTCCTGTAAAAGCTTACCTGCTACTAATTGTAGTCTAATTATTAAAGCTAATATGTATAAGAGTTTTCGACTTCTTAAGGTGTTTAATGACGGAGGGGATATAAGCGTTATACTCAGTAATTATGTGATTATAAAGGCTTTGGTGGTTCTTCCAGAGAGCGCTTTTAGTTAGAGGACTAGCTGCCTTTATTATAGCTTGAAAAGTAGGTGTTTTGATTACTTAGAGAGCCTAGTTGTTGCTAATTACCTAGTCCTGTACGGCATTAAGGAACTTTGAGCGGGAGAAACTACCTGTAATCTTATTAGCTACCTCTTAAGAAATTTCAATCCCCCTATCTTGCATACTTGTAAGTAGAAAGCTCTGGCTATAAGAGCGTTTGGCGTTAATCCTGCTGTTACTATTATAGCCGTGGCCAGTAGTGTTCGCTTTAAGATAGTTATGTATGGAGGTAGTGGCTCCACTAACTACATACTCACCATCTAGCCTTTTGTGCTGATGGCAGTACCTGTACAACCAAAATAGCTTGTTCTGCTTCTTGTGCCAAACACGGTAACTATAGTCATAAATCTAGCTTGGTTTACCCTGCCTATGCTCGTACGGAGGCTTCGAGAGATGTGGTACTCTTGACTAATTAAGGCCTTGATACTAGTCCTCCTCTACTTCATCTATAATCTTATCTGTATTAGGTAAATCGCTAGCAGTGTAGTCGGCGAGGGCAGATTCAGGTTTCTGGGGTGGTTTTTGGCAGTTTTCCAGTCGGACTTGCTGTTGAAAGGCATTTTCAAGGTTGCGGTTCATTGTACAACGATAGATTTGATGAAAACTGATAGGGGTGTAGCTGTAGAGCAGTAGATTGCTCGACGAGAAGAGGCTCTGGTTGATGCCAGGTTCTCTGGGTGAACCTTGGAAGGGCTAAATTAGCGCTTCGGAAGGGGTTCCTCCGAGCTCCGCGGCACCTACCCGGCAACTTAGTGCATCTCTCGGAGATCACCCCGAGATCCCCCCTCGAGCTATCCACACCAATCTCATCAAGTTCATATCAAGCAAGTCAAGCAAGTTGTCAAGTTGACTTGCTTGTTAGCAACTCTGCTTTGCACCATTTGATCCCGTGACACGAGATTGCAGATCTCGGAGAGGATCACTCGTAATTTCCTAGGAGATCCTCCTAGGAAAACGAGGGTCCCAGGAGACCAGGGTCCAGAAACAGCCTCTTATGTAAGTGGATATCCCAGGGTAATCCTCCCAGGAAAATAAAGGTCCTAGGAGACTAGGGTCCAGAAACAGTCTCTTATGTAAGTGGGTATCCCAGGGTAATCCTCCTAGGAAAACAAGGGTCCCAGGAGACTAGGGTCCAGAAACAGCCTCTTATGTAAGTGGGTATCCCAGGGTAATCCTCCCAGGAAAACGAAGGTCCCAGGAGACCAGATTGAAACAACCTCGTAGACACGTGAGCACCATATTACTATCGTCCTAGGAGTCTCGAGGTTCTAGAACCCAAATTTTCCTAGGAGAATCGCCCTAGGATGTCCACTTATTTAGGAGGCTGTTTCTGGGACCCTCAATCTCCTAGGACCTTCGTTTTCTGGGGAGAGATGCCCTTGGGAGGCGGTTTCTGGGTCCCTAAATATCCTGGGACCCCTGTTTTCCTAGGAGGATCGCCATAGGATGTTCGCTCACGTGCCTGGGGGGCTGTTTCTGGGTCCTAAAATCTCCTAGTACTACCACATTCCTAGGACGACCACATTCCCAGGACCACCACATTCCTAGGACCACCACATTCCTAGGACCACCACATTCCTAGGACCACCACATTCATAGGACCACCACATTCCTAGGACGACTACATTCCTAGGACGACTACACTACTAGGACGACTACATTCCTAGGACGACCGTATTCTTAGGACGGCCACATTCCTAGGACGACCACATTCCTAGGACAGCCATATTCTTAAGACGGCTATATTCTCCAGATCTCGCTCCACCCCCAACCGTAATAGAGCAGATCCTTTGTAACCGCTCGCCTCTTAGGTAGCTTTCCAAGCACTCGTTTTATGCCACACACTTCCTACTAAATGGATTTTTTAGCATATGTTTCTCCCATTAAGGAAGTGATTAGATTCTGAATTTAAGAGACGCGATAGGAATGGGCAAAGTGTGGATTTAAAGTGATTTTTTGGGTTCCTGCTACAAGGCTCTAACCACGGTGCTCAAATCTAGTTTCACGTCTTATGGTCCTAAACCGAACCCCACCATTTCCAAAATAGTTTTGGGGGAGGGGGGAAATAAATCTATTTATAGTAGTTGGGACCAAATATAATAGTATGGATCCTAGGCCCAAAAACCGGACATTTGGCCAAGGATAATACGGTACTTGTATCTGGGCCATGTTCGGAGGTAAGGTTTTCCCGATCGGGGGCGCTATACCTGAAAAGGTTACTCGTCAGTCGTTCTTACTCGTCAATCGTTCTTACTCATCAATCGTTCTTACTCGTCAATCGTTCTCGTTCTTACTCGTCAATCGTTCTTACTCGTCAATCGTTCTTACTCGTCAATCGTTCTTACTCGTCAATCGTTCTTACTCGTCAATCGTTCTTACTCGTCAATCGTTCTTAACACGACTCGCTCTAGGTGTGTAGTGTTTGAGATTTACATGCGGCTCTTTCGTGCCGCCTAGATTTCTAATATCAACTTATTTCTGATATCAACTCACTTCTGATATCAACTCACTTCTGATATCAACTCATTTCTAATATGAACTCGTTTCGGACATCAACTTATTTCTGATATCATCTCATTTTTAATATCAACTCGCCATAAAAACCAAATGAATCTTCGAAGTGAAGATGGACTCCGTAATAGTACTAGCGTGGACAGAGTTTGAGATTTTTGTTAAACTCTGTCCACGCTAGCCTAAAATAGGTCTAAACCTCATTTTATATAACGTGTTCACTTAAATTGTCGTTTATAAAAACTTAGAGAATCTCACTAATCTTCTCATGTTTAACTATTCTATAATAGTATTAGTATGAATAGAGTTGTAAATATTTTAACTACTCTATTTATACTAGCCTAAAATAAGCTTAGACATAATTTTGTGCAACGTGTTCACGCTAAACAATTGAGGATATATAGACTACCCTTAATTTACGGGAGTAATACAGCTATAATATTAGCCTTAATAGAATATAAAGAATGTTCTAGAATACAACCCCTATATTTTAAATCTAAAGGCTTAGAAGCTAGAAAAGGCTCTTAAAACCTTATTAGTTAGATGAATTTATTACTAACCCGTTTTCATCCTAATTAAGATCTTAAAGTCTAAAGTGGCTTCCTTTTTTAAGTACACGTTAACTAGACTTAGGGTTAACTCTAGATTTATTTTAACCCTTACTAGTAAAGTTACTATCTAAGGTTTAAGACTATTATAAATTCTTATATTACTAAACCCTCTTTTTCATTTATTTAGTGCTTTCTTAAACTTGATTTCTAGAGAATATACTATTATATAATAACCTGCCATAACTTCTTTAGACTGTAATATTATAATATAATATTAATAAATTAGAAAGCAGACACGCTTTTTAAAAATTTCTTTATTAATAAATAATAAAATTCTATAGATTATAAAAGCGATCCTTTCGTAATTAAAGACACTAATAATAAACGAATTATAAAAGTAATTTTTAAGCTTAATTCTCCATCGCTCCGAGTATATACGTATAAGAATTAAAAAAGAATAAAGTCTAGACTTTTATATAATTTAGTATTAGATATACTAGGAAATATTATACTGTATTTCACGTTATTTAAAAACGTAAAATATAAAATAAAAATAGGGTTTAAAGCTAAAAAAGTACTTATAATATAATTTATTACTTAAATATCCTATTTAGCTCAGCTTTCTAACTATTTCTTAGTAATAATATAGTTTAGGCTTCTAGCTTTTTTAAGCTATATCTATTTCATGCTAGGGCTGTAGTTTTAAGACTAAAATAAATTAACTAGAGAGCCTATTTAGGCCATATTATGTGCTAGTATAAGTAAAGAACTTTTAAATAGCTATTATAAAGCTTAATACTATATTTAATATAAAACCTAATTAAGTACTTATAGCCCTTTTAAGATATTATATTACTAGGATTTTATAGCAAATTTGGTAGGCCTAATAATATTATATATTAGAGCTAAAAAAGCCTATTTTAGACGTATATTATATACTATTACGAAATGTCTAATACTAATAAAACTTTTATAAACTATTCTTATAGTGAGGTGTACTAGTATAATTATTTATACTTTTATAATATAATATATAATAAAAAGCCTAAATAAGCTCCTTTTTATACTAGTAGACTTTTAGTAATAGTATAAATTATATATTTCTCATAATAGTCTAACATTCATACTGGTTTTTATGTATATATTTTTATAATAATATAAACTTTAGAATAGTACGCAGCCTATACTAGTCCCTATTTTAGTTTTTTATAATAGTATACTCTTTAGAATAGTATGGATATTATACTAATTTTTATTATATATATTTTATAATAGTATGTATCTTATACTAACCCTAATTCTACTAAATTTATACTAGTATATAAGTTGTATTAACTCTAATCTTTAATTAAATATACTATTTCTAAAGGCTAATACTTTATATTAGTATATATAAGCTATTTAATTATTCCCTGTACTGTTCTCTAGTTTATTATATAATTTATATAATCTTTACTAAAGTCGTACTAGCCCTAAGCTTATTTAATAAATCTAAATAGCTAAAATTTAGTATTAAGATTAATTAACTAGCTTATATTCAATTCTCTTATAATATATAAAATAGTTAATAGAAAAAGAGTAGCTAAAATAAGTAGTAAACGTATAATAAAATAAAAAAATAAATATTTAAACTAATATTTAGCTTTCTACTGTTACGGACTGTAATAAAGAAGAAAACATAAGCAAAAAGGCGTTATTATAAAAGATATAATATAAGAAAATATATAAGTAATACTAATAAGCTAAGGTAAATTAGTAAAGATAGAACTTACAAATAAGATTACTCTATAATAAGTTTAAGTTCTATAGGGAATAGTATTTAGAGTAGATAAGTAAATTAAATAACTAGCTATAGCAAGACATAAGAAAGATAAATACTAATAATAAAAATAAGAATTTATCTTCTTTTATTTTCTTTAGTAGTATTTAATATACTTTTAATTAGTATATAATATACGTACGGAGGATTTTCTATAAGTATAAAATATTAAATAGCTTATAATTACTTTTAATTCTTTATAGTTACTCTAAAATTAAGACTTATCTCTTAAGTGAAATAGTTTAATACTATTTTATTAAATCTTAACTTACTATATTACTTTTTCTTATCTTTATTAAGTTAACTAACTTCTACTAAGTCTAATGAGTTATTTGATCTAGAAGTAAGGGAACTAACTAGAGTATTATATAATTAATTAAATAGCTAGTTATTAGTATAATTTATGTTAGTAAGTTAGTAACCTATAATATTATAATTACCATCTTAAAAAAGTAAGAAAAGTAGTGGATAAATTCTAATAACTAATTATTAAGAAGTCTATAACAACCTACTATAAGAACAAGTAAGAACTTTATTTGTTAAAAGAAAGTAATAGTAAAGAAAAAGTTATAGTAGAATTTTTATCTATAACTAGAAATATATCTAAAGGAACTAAGAGTATATAATAAGTTATTTAAAAATAAAAAATAGCTATTATAGAGCTACGTAACGCCTTAATAAGCCTATAATAATAAGTTAAAATAAATTAAGGAAAAGAAACAGCAAAGATACAGCCTTTTAAAAAATTTAATAGTAATTAAAATAAACTTAAGACCTTTATAGCAGTAATAGACTTATACTATTATTTTAATTAAAAATTCTTTTTAACTAATTAGGATTAGATCTTAGCGGTTGGAATAAATATAATAAATAGAGCTATATAATAGTTTAAACTACTAGTAAGAAATTACCTAGCTAATAGAGACCCTAATCTAGGAATAGTAGAGTTAATAAACTATAATAGTAATATATAATAAGCCTTTAAAAGTTATAAATGCTTTAAATAAGAAATAATTATTATCTTTAAAGAAATTAATAAAAAGACTAAAGTAATTTAGAAGCTTTAATAGCTTAAGTAATAGATATTAGTAGCTAATTATATAGTAGAGTTTAAATAAATCTAATCACGGCTTAATTAGGCAGACTAATTATTAATTATAATATACTATAAAGAACTAAAAGATAGGATAAAGGATAAAATCTCTAAAAAAAAGCAGCTAAGTACCTTATTAGAAATTATTAAATAGATAGTAATTATTAATAACTATTAGTATTAACAGGAGTAGGAGAAAAAAGTACGCGGAAAATTAACAATTTATATACCTAAAAGAAATAAAAAAGATAACTAAACCTATAACAAAATAGATATTAATATAAAACAAGTATTTATTAGAAAGGGGTAAGGAAAGTGAGTTAAAGAATAAATAAAATACTATACACATAAAGTCTATAAATAATAATAATTAGATGTTAAGAGAGCTTATATTTAGACTAAAATATTAAAAAAAATTAAAGTAGCTATAGTCTAAGTAAAATAAGCATAAGACATAATAATATAAGAAACTATTATATAATAAATCTAGAAGAAGTAATATTAGATCTACGGGAGTTATATATATCTTAAGTAAGAATATAAAATACTATATTAATAAGTCAAAAATTATCTAGTAGGATAACCTAATAATATAATTACTATAATATAAAAAGCAGCAATTCAATAACATAATACTAAAACTAAAGAAAAAATATAATAATTTTATGAGATTATAGAACAGGAAGGTGGACTCTTCTAGAAAGAAAACTAAAAGTTCAGATAAAAAAAGAGTCACGAAATAGAAAAAGAAAAAGAACTTATATCTATAATAATTATACAGTAAGTACGCTAGAGACACTGTTAAATATATAAATTAAAATATTATTAAAAAGAATACTATATTACTAAATACTAGAAGGTTACTTTAAGAGATGGAATATATAAATACTAATAAGTACTACAGTTAGTAAAAAATAAGTAGTATAAAAAACTAAGTAAATAAAAACTAGCTATATAAATAAATAAAATTTATAAATAAATATCTATATTAGTTATAACTAATATAGTGTACTACCACCCCATCAGATATCCAAAATTAAAATAGAATTAGAATAAGAAGAATAAAGAAACTTCTTTGTTAATATTATAAGTACAAGATAACAACGCCGTAAACAGAATAAAAAGAAAGAAACACTAGATATATGTATTCTCTAACTATATAAAAATAAACTATAAATAGAATAGATATGCTATATGAGTTAAAGAACTAAAGATAAAAAAGATATTATAATAACTAATAAATAAAAAAAGCTAAATCTGTAATAGGAACTGGTTTATATAAACTTAGAAAATAAACTACAGAATCTAAATACGGATTAATATAAGTAACTATTATAGAATAAGTGCTAAATAGAATGCCAATTATATTAAATTAAATACTATTAAAAAGAATAGTTAGCCACAGAATCACATAAGAAACTTATATATTAAGAATGTTTTTTAGGATAGAAATGCTAGGACTATAGAGAATAAGCTAAAAATATATATAAAATACTTAATAAAAAAGTGTGCTAACTCTAGAGATGTCTAATTTATAGATCTAAAAAAAAATTACTAAAGAAACAACTGCCACTTAGGAGTTAACTATAGACAAAAAACTAAAAAACTAGTAAACTATAACTAAGCTACTAAAGGGCTAAGAACTAATAATTAGAAGAAATATAATATTTATATATATATAACTAAACTAAAGAAAATATAAAAACAAGCTATATATAGATATATATATTAATAGTAATTAAACACTAGCACTCATAAATAATAGAGTTAGTAAAACACTTATATTAAATAAATAGATATAGAGATACTAGATACTAACTAAAGTTTTAAATAAACCTATATAAGTAAAACGCGTAGACAATAGTCTAGTAATATTTAAAAAAAATTTAATTAATTTTAAAATATAGAATGTGACTATTAAAGCAGCAGGTTATATAAATAACTATTATATTAAAATTATGAATCTAAATAGTAAAAATTTTATCTTAGGATAGGATTAGCTAGCATAATAGAATTTAATAATTAATTAGAAAATAAAGTTTATAGAAATCAGGAGGGACTATTACAGATAAATAAAAACTATAATATAAATAAAGAAAATAATACTTCACGACACCACGTTTATTATGCCAAATAAATATCAAAAAAAATTTAGAGAATAGTTCTTTAAAAAAGCTAAAGACTAATTATTAGAATACTAGAACTAAGACTATAAAATTATACTTAAGGAAGAAATAGATTTAAAGATAAGACTATTATATTAAGTACCTATACACTAATAAAAAGAATTACGGAAATTCCTATAAAAAAATTAATAAAAGGGATATATATAAACCAGCTAAAGTAAGATAGCTTTACCTATACTTTTTATACTAAAAAAAAATAATAAGTTATAGCTATATATTAACTACAGACACTTTAATAAAGCTATAATAAAAAACTATTATCTAATACTATTAATATTAGAACTTATAGATAAACTTAAGGGAGCTAAGTGGTTTAGCTTTTTTAATATTAAAAATAGATATTACCAGATATAAATAGCTAAGAGACATGAATAGATAATAATATTTAAAATAAAATATAGATTATTTAAATATCTAGTTATACTAATAGAACTTACCAACGCACTAGTAATATTTTAGATAATTATTAACTATATACTAAAGGAATACCTAGACGTATTTATAATAGTATACTTTAATAATATACTTGTATATATAAATAGAATGCTAAAAGAACATGTTAAGTATACTAAAACAGTATTATAAAAGCTTAAGAAACATAAGTTATATATTTAGATAGAAAAATATGTATTCTATAGGACTAAAGTTAAGTTCTTAAAATACTTAATATCTTAAAATAGAATAGTAGTTAATTTAGATAAAGCTAAAGATATTCTATCTTAGCTAATACTAATAAATATAAAAGAAGTTTATTCTTTTCTTAGATTTATAGGGTTCTGTAGGTAGTTTATTAAGGATTATTTAAAAATCACATTACCCTTAACAGAATTACTTAAGAAAGATTAATAATTTAAGTGAGAATAATATAAAGAAAACGCTTTTAAAATACTAAAGGAAATATTCTAATAACTACTAATATTAAAAATATTTAATTTATGACTTTAAACGGAGATATATATAGACGCATTAGACAGAGCTATTAAAGCTATTTTATTATAAGTATAAAATAATAAATAAAAGTATCTAGTAGAGTTCTTATCTCATAAACTTATAATCACTAAGTTAAATTATAATATTTATGATAAGAAATTATTGGCGATAGTTTAAGCGTTTAAAAAATAGAGATATTACTTAAAAGAAGCCAAGCACCAGATTATTATATATTTAGATTATAAGAATCTAACGGTATTTACAACAACTAAGAAGTTAAATTAACGATAAGTTAGATAATAAAAACTAGTTTCTATATTCAACTTTTAAATACTTTATAAATTAGGAAAAGAAAATATAGTGGCTAATGCACTTAGTCAAAGAGCAGACTATATAAGAGATATACTAGAAATTTATAATATAATACTTAAGTAAAGGCCAGATGGATTCTTAGGAAGCTTATAAATAAATATTAAATATATAGTCATTATCGAAAATACCTAGGAAAAATAGATAAAGGATTTTAATAATAGATAACTATACTAGAACCTGGACTAAGAAACGATTTATGTATTAGATATATTATAAACTAAACTAATTAAGAACTAACACTCAGCCGAAATGTACAGACATTAAGGAATTAAAAAAACTATAAAACAAGTTAACAGATATTTTTAGATTTCTGGAATATAGAAAAAGATTAGAGCTATTCTCTTAAAGTGTATTAAGTATAAAAAGAATAAGGCATTAAGATATAAGAAATATGGACTTATATAACCAATTTCTTTACTAGACTAGCTATGGGAATCAGTTATAATAGACTTTATCACAAAAATACTAACAATAATTACCTTTTAAGGCTAATAGTATGACATGATATTAGTTATTATAGACTAACTTATAAAGTACGCATACTTTGAACCCACGTATATAGAGGTTAAAGTAGATAAATTAGTAACTATACTCATTAGACTGCTAATAGCATGACATGGATTGCTATAAGAATTTATCACAGATAGAGATAAGTTATTCATATTAATATTCTAAACAACGTTTATAGGGAAGCTAGGGGCTGAACACCGCCTCTTAACGGCATTTTATCTATAAACAAATAGGCAAATAGAACAGACAAATCAGATATTAGAATAATACTTAAGGATGTACGTTAATGAATAATAAGACAATTAGATTGACTTACTACTAATAGCTAAGTTTGTATATAATTCTGCAAAGTCATTAACAATAGGAAAATTACTATTCTTTACGAATTATGGTTATGAGCCTACGGCTTATCAAGAACCATAAAAACTAAATAAGATATTAAAACCAGCAAGGATAAAAGTCGAGAAGTTATAATAACTTTATTAAGAAATAGTAGGAAAGATCACCTGAAAAGGAAGCCTCAGCAAATAACAGAAGGACAAGTCTAAAGTTAAGGGACTAATTTTTAAAAAGGGGGATAGAGTTTTCCTACTATGAAAAAATTTGAAAACTAAATAACCATTGAAAAACTGGATTATATCAAGTTAGGACCATTTAAGGTTAAACTATAAATAGGATCTGTAAATTACGAACTACAACTACCTAAGAACACAAAAACTTACCTAGTTTTTTATGTTTTGTTACTAGAACTAGCACCACGAAACGCTAAACTATAGACAAGACTTAAACTTAAGGAAGACACTACTGAGTATGAAGTTTAATAGATTTTGGACTACCAGCAGTTTGGGCGTTAGTGGAAGTATCTAGTTAGGTAGAAGGACTACAGACCTAAGGATGATACATGGGAGCCAGTTAGGAACTTGAAGAACAGTTTGGAGCTGATTGACTAGTACCACTGGAAGAAGCGGCAAACGCTTGCTCCAGGGACGTATCCAAGAAATACAGAGAATACAAGACGTTCTACTTAAAACCAGAGAAGAAAGGCGAGCCGACGCCAGACACTGCAGGTTATAGTGTGTCAGGTTAGTTCCAACAACTCTGCTCTTCCTCCTCCATCACACGAACTTCATTAATTGAGGCAAGCTCACATTGGAACATCTCCTTCTCCTAAGAATCTATTTGGGCTAGTTAGCGGTGAAGACGGAGCTCTCGAGACTTCGCGGCAAGAGATTCCTCTTCAGCAGCACGGAGCTGTTGATGAAGCCTCTCCTTGTCATGATTAAGATGATTCCATTCGGGCTGCGTTATGACAAGATCGCACTTTACGTTTCGATCAATACACTCGGAACATCGCCTAGAAGCCAGATTCACCAAACAACGACGGTCGTTGTCACGACAGCGAGAATAAGGGGACGGCATTCGACGGCTGTTCTCTCGGACTCTTTTCGCTAGATAGCGAGCTCGTATTAAGGACGATTCCGCTCAAGTCATCCTTAGGAAATTGGAAGGACAGAAAGGGTGTGAGGGGTTCTTACGATCTCAGCTTTCGCGCGGAGGACCAGCTGCCTTTATACTGCCTATAGAAGAAAGAAAGAAATAACCTTCAGGCCGAAGACTTAGAGGAAGGGGATAATGTTACGGACTGTAATAAAGAAGGAAGCGTAAGTGAGGAGGCGTCACTGTGGAAGGCATAGTATGAGGAGATATACAAGCAATGCCAACGAGCTGAGGCAAATTGGCGAAGACAGAACTTACGGATAGGATTACTCCATAACAAGTTCAAGTTCTATAGGGAACAGCACCTGGAGTAGGTAAGCAGGTCAGGTGACCAGCTACGGCGGGGTATAAGGAAGATGAGTGCTGATAATAAAGATGAGGACTTATCTTCTCTTATCTTCTCTAGCAGTATTCAACATACTTCTAATTGGTATATAATGTACGCACGGAGGATTTGCTATAAGTATAAGGCATTAGACAGCTTATAGTTACTTTTAATTCTTTATAGTTACTCTAAAATTAAGACTCACCTCTTAAGTAAAATAGTTTAATACTATTCTATTAAATCTTAACTTACTGTATTGCTTCTTTCTATCTTTACTAAGTTAATTAACTTCTACTAAGTCTAATAAGCTATTTAATCTAGAAGTGAGAAAACTAACTAGAGTATTACATAATTAGTTAGACAGCTAGTTACTAGTATAATTTACGTTAGTAAGTTAACAACCTATAATATCCACTTCTAATAAATATATAACTAGTTAATATTAGTACTATAATATTCTTTATAGGCTTACTATAGGGATTTTTGTTAAAATAAACTAAACTAAATTACCTAATAGTATAAAAATAAACTAAGTAGACTTATAAACTTTTTAGCTATAAGTACTTTATAAACTATTATTAAAAAGTATTTTCTTAAGTACTACTTATTATTATTAATAATAACTTCTAATAATATATTTCTAATATAAATAAGGTAACTTACTTGTTATCTAATAAATATAAATAATATTAACTAAAAGGGCTGTAGAGAAATTAAATTAGATTTTATATATATCTAAACTAAAAGCCTTTTCTAGGCCTGGTGATTTATTAGGAGTTATAATAAGAATAAATAATAGCACCATTATTACCGCACCTAAAACAAAATATAAGTGTTATAAAAAAATGTCGTTAATTATATTACGAATAATTCTTAAGATAAAGAAAGAATAAAGCTATTAAAACTATAGCTATTACTTTCTTTTTTTAATCCCTTTTTTCTTGCTACTAATTTATGTATACTAATAAACCTTTTCTTTTTTTATTAGTAGCTGTAGAATAAGGTTAAACTTACGTAAGTTATATTATTAATAGTATAAATTATTATTATTCTTTATATCTAATAAAATTTAGTTATAAATCTTCTTCTACTTTTTTTAGAGTGTTAATACTATATTATTTTCTAGTTTCCCTTTCTCTTTTACACATTTACAGACTTTTTCTATTAAAAGAGTAAATTATTAAAATTCCTTAGGATTATTTTAGCAAAGTAAATACTTTAAATTAAAAGAAAATAAAGACTCTATAAATAGATATAATAAAGTGCTGGTATACTAGTAAATTTTTATTATATACTACAATTTATAAAAGTTCTTAGTAGCTGTTTTATTAAATGAAAAGTCTACTTACTAGACTATACTAAGCTAATTAGAAAAAATAATTATACATATACTTTAGCATATTTTTTATTATTATTATTATTATTATCATGAACTATAATTACTGTTTCTAATTTATATATAAGTAATATAACTTTTATATTTTAGGACTATTTACTAATTAAGGTTCTCTTTATATCTATTAAGCGTTTTCTAGGTCTCTATCTCTTATAAACTTTTTTATTATAACTATTATGTTTCTTAAGTATTGTACTTTTCTTATTAATTTCTTCTATTTTATAATTATATAAAGTACTAAGATCCTTATAAGGTTTAAGCTTATATGAGATTACTTATTCTCTTACTATATTACTTATAGTATTTTTAGTAGCTTACTATTCTATTAGGCAGGCTTTAGCTACTAATAGTCTATTAATTTCTAAACCTATATCTCTAGTATTAGTATCTTTAGTTAATAGCATAAAATATAATTACTCTAGAGCCTAAGCTCTAGGGCTTATGTTTATATACTTTTTTATATAAGTAATTTAATTATACTTATTATTAATAGATAAGAGAACTTTCTAATTCCTATCTAAGATAATTTCCTATTAAAAAGTAAATAAAGTACTCTAGAAACTAAAGTTAGATCTTATAGTATTTATTTTCTAGAGATAGTTATTTAAGTTAATTATACCTATAAACTCTTCCCTACTATTTATATCAGAGATATCAAGAATAGTAATATAATATAACTTAATTATAAATAGAGATTAGTTTATATAAAGAATCTATATAAAGCTTATAATATAATAAAGTTTATAACTTATTATAAGATTATACTACTTTTATATCTATCTCTGGATATAGCTTACTCTTATTAAGGACTTATTTAATTAATAGTAAATTCTACCTACTACTTTATACTAAGGTTCTAAAACTATAAACACTATTTAATAATACTATTTATAAAATAGACTAGTAATATAGTAAAGAGAATTAGTTAAAATATATTTATTATTTACGTTTACTAAATTAGGGGGATGTCTATAATATAGAATCTCTTACTATAAAAGTAATATAGTATACATTACTACTATTAATAGTAAGGTTTTTTTTAAAAATATTCTTATCTTTAGTAGCTAACTAGACTAGCGTATTTAGTAAAGTAATAATTAGAAATCCTTATTAAATATCTCACCCCAAGAATAGTTTCATCGTCTCCTTAAAAGATAGAATAGCTAATTATATTAGTTATAGAGTATTCAGATTATATAAAACTACGCCTCTTTAGTATTAAAAAAAAAGGCATAATTAAGTTTTTATAGTCATTTTTATGCCCCGAATTTATTGTGTATATAGACGATAAAATACTAAGCTTAATATCTCTATTTTCTAAGTCTAAACTAGTAAAGTATTATACTATTATTTCTAAACCTAAGCAGGCGTCATGCGCAGGTTAAATTAATAAATTATATTTATAAACTTTTTAGCATTTATATCTCTCCTAAGCTACTTATTAAAGAAATTTTTAAAAAGGCTTAATTATAAGCCCTATTTCTTAACTAGATATTATAAATATAAATTTAAGAAGCTTTTACTAATCTATTATAAAACTATTTTTATTCTCTTATTTTTAATTAATACTATTTATAATGTCTTTCTTTAAATTACTGTTTTATATAGGCTAATTAAAAAGATTTTTTAAGACAAACATCTAAATAATTACACCTTAAGTTAAATAAGTAAAAATTAAATAACTAATATATATAATCTCTTTATTTAATAAATTTATTAAGCTTATCTTTCTTTATCTTCTATCTTAAGTAATTCTATACTGTTTAAGGGTCTGTAAATTCTTTTAGTTTATTATATTTAAAAGTTTTCTAATCCAAACCATACTATACCTCTCTCCTATATTAATAAATTTAAATAGTATATAGAAGATAAATCTTTTTTTAAATTATATATTCCCTAACCTCCTCGAGCGAAGAGAAAAATCTATTTTTAAGTTTAATAATTTAGTTTCTAGATCTTATCTAGTTAAGCTAATATATTATTATATAATAACTAAAAGAGCAAATGCCATTAAATAATCTCATACTAATAAAAATACTAGTTAAAAGAGAATATTACTAGGTATACTAGGCTAATTTATTTATATTTACTTTATAAGAGTATTTAAAATACCCAATAGTCACTTTTCCACTAGTAAGTAGAAATTTTATTATAGAGAAAAACTTATAATACCTAAATTTTAAGAGATTTATAAAATATATAAAGCGTTATAATAAAGATAATTAGAACAATCTAATTAGCTAACCTAAAAGTTTTTAATATAAAGATAAGATATTATAGATAAAAGATAATACTAAAGAGGAGAAGTATTACTTAAATAAAGTTAAATAACACTATAAAGACATTAATTCATAATAAAATAATATAAGAATCTAGTATATAAATAAAGTTCTGTGTATGGGATTTATTTATACTACTTAGAACCTATTTAAAAACATAAATAATAATAATTATTTTAAGAATAAATAATATAAGGGTATTATAGATAAAAGAACTAAAACACTACCTTAGCTAGAGTATAGAATATAAATAATATAATTATTTCAAATCCTATCTACGCTTTAAATTTATTATATACTTATAATTAAAAAAATATAAGCTACATTAATACTATGTTATAATACTATTATAATAAGTATATAATTCTTTTTTCTTTTATAAATGCTTAGCTATACCTCCATGGGAAGCCACGCTAATTAATAGGATATTATATTAATCTCTTTATATAAATTCTAAAATAGATATATACGCAGCTAGTTTAATATAACTTTATATAATAATAGCTATCTAACTATAAGAATATACTTATACTCTAGCTTATATTTTATTAGCTTATATTAGTAGTATAGAGCTTAAAGTTTACATAACTAAAGTCACTTTATATTATAAGTTAAGATAAGTATAAAGCTAGACTACTTAAGTATCTTAACTAGAGCTTTTATAAGCACTTATATATTTTAAAAACTTTTTTTAGATAGTCTATAAAGCTAATTTTATTAATTTATAAGCTCTTATTATTTGTATTTAGAGCTTTTTTTTTATGTAAAGCTTAGATACTTTAGAGTCTTCATCCACCACTAAAGTATATAATATTTAATATAATTTCTAATCTTTATATTGCTCCTACCTAGTAGACGTTCACTAGCAGCTATATTTTAATTTTATATATTAAGATATATTTATACAAACTTCCTAATAATAAAGGCGTAAGATATTTAGAATTCTAAACTAAAAAATATAGCTAAATTAATTTATAACCTCAGCCTATCCTAGCGTTAGTGATACTATATTATAGATAATATAAGTATTAATAAACCTCTATAGCTACTAGAATACAGACTTAAATTTACTTATAATATTTAGTAGTTTTTTTTACTAAGTCTTTAATATCTTACTTTAGTAGTATAGAAAATAAGTATAAATAACTAAAAACATTTTTTTATTCCGTATACTTTATATAAATAAAGCTGTTTTTATAGTATCTTTTTTTTCTATTCTATAACTACTTATATACTTTAAGGGATCTTGCTAATATTAAGTTTATCTTACTAAGTCTAAACCTAAAATATATTAGCGTTATATTATATAACTATTTCTTTTCTAATATAACTTAGATTTTTTATATGTTTATATTTTTATTAGTATAATCTACTCCCGCCTGTAAAATTTCTTATATATTTTATAAACTATCTAGTCTTACTAGTTTTTTAAAATTATAGCTATTTATGTCTGTTAAGTATGGCATAACTATTTAAGCCTTAGTTTATCTAATAATCTAGTACTTAATACTATAAAAGTAAAAGCTAAGAGTATATAATAGTTAAGAATATATACAAGCCTATCCGCGTTAAATTACGTAATAAAAAGGGGTTTAAAATATATAAGAAATATAAGAAATATACTCTAGTAAAAACGGTCATTAATTTTAGCTATAGCCTATAATATAAAATAAAAGATTATTATTACTCTACCTAGTATACATAATACCGTAATTACGTTTGTGATAATAAATATAAGTAGTAAATTCTTAAACTCTAGATTAACTTATTCTAAGTTCCTATGTTAACGGAGCCATAAATATAAAAGTCCTAAAAATAAGAGTAGTACTATTACGAGGAAAAGAAGTACTAATTTATATATAAAAGGTATATATTTAATTCCTATCTTAAATAAAAAGGGCTGATAAAGTCTCACGTTAGAAAAATCTTCTTATTTAAAGAGATAAATAATAATATTATATATTATAAAAATAACAACTATTACGTATAGTAACTACGTAATTAAGAGTTTAATATTTAAGAAGTAGATAAGTTAAGCAAGCTAACCATACATAAGTTACTAAGTATAAAGATTTTAATAGAAGTTCTTATATTTATACTAATAAGAAGTTAGAGAGTATACAAAATAGCTAAGCCTAACTAATTAACTTAGTAGTTTAAGGTAAGTGTAATTATAATTATAACTATATTAATTATAAACAAGCCTACTTAAATAGAGCTAAATAGAAAAGTTAAAGTTCTTTTCTAGTAATTATTTATTTTAATAATTCTATCCCCTTTGTTTGTTCTGCGTAGCTTAACTTTTAAAGATATAAGCCTAATAGTAAGTATTAGTCCGCCTAAGAAGCAAATAATATAACTAATAAGAATAGTATATACTATTTTAAAGAGGAAATAAGTTATAGAAATTTTAACTAGCTGTAGTTTAAATAGTACTTTCTTATATATTAGATACTTTAGTTTTTATTTGCCTTATGCACTTAGCTAGTTTATCTAACCTATTTTAATACCTAGCTATAATAAAAACGCTATATAAATAAGGCTTTGCTAGTGCCTTAGCGCCGTAATTTATAAATTACTATATTTAAGTTTTTTACTATTTCTTATTATATTTATTATATCTAGTAGTATTCTCTTTAGAGAAAAGACGGCTTCCCCTAGTAAAACCACACGTAATAATAATTAAAATAAATTCTTATATAAATGGAGTATTTTAGGTATTTAAGTTTTGACCTTAATCTGGTAGAGAGCGCTAATAGATACTATAAATAGAAAAAAGTCTATATCTTAAGTAGCTATAAAGCTTCCTAATATCTACATTCCTTATAATTTAGTACTATGAGTACTAGAAATAGCTTAAGATTATAAATTAATTTAACTATATTCTCTAGTTAGCGGCCTTAGATAGCTAGTTACTTTACTATTAGAAACTCTATATAAATATCTTCTAGTATATAGTATTAAGGCGTAGCTAGCAGCAAATATTACTTACTATAGAGGTTAGATAAAATTAGTAATTACTTAAATACTATACACTTCATTAGTAGATAAGTCTTTATATCTAAGCTAGAAAATAACTCTATATACTAGTTATTATATAGATTAGTAAAGTTATTTCATAGAGCACGTATATAAGCCTCTAGAGTATATAGATAGTTATATAATAAAAAAAGAAGATACCATAAAGGCTGCCTTATAAATGTAGAGTATATAGAATAAGAAGATAACTTTAGTTACCTATACCTATTCTCTATATTACTAGAGTAAGATATTAAAAACCTAGTAGAAAAAACTACCAGACACTATAGATAGATTTAAGTTTATATTAGTAGCTATAAAGGCTTACTAATACTCATATTACCTATAATTTAATATCACTAGTACTAGAGATGAGTTGAGGTTATAAATTAATTAGATTATATTTCTTTATTAGTAATCTTAAACACCTGGCAGCTTTATTATCAGGAGGTCTATATAAATATGCTCTAGTATATAATATTAAGGCATAGCTATTAGTAAACGTCTATTATATAAAGATAATATAATATTAGAAATTATATTAGATATTACATGCTTTAGTAGCGGATGAAGTCTATATAAACTCTAAAGTATCTAAGCCTTACATAAAAGGTAAGCTCTAGATATAAATGATAAAGGCCTATAAATTACTATAATTAATCTTATAGATTATTTAAAAAGGGGTTTCTGAAATATGTGAATGCTTATAGGAGCTTTAGCTAAGATACTTATATAATTTAGCTTTATACTTATTTTAATAGATATAAAGTTTATAATATAAAGTAATTTTAACTACGCAAACTCTAAGCCCTGCGCCGCTAATATAAAATAATAAGATATATACTAAAGTATAAGTATATTCTTATAGTTAGATAAATATTACTATATAAAGTTATATTAAACAAGCTATACACGTATCCGCCTTAGAATTTATATAAAGGGGTTAATATTACGTCTTATTAATTAGCATAACTTCTCATGGAAATATAGTCAAGCATTTATAAAAAGAAAAAGATTATGTACTTATTATAGTAGTATTATAATATAATCTTAATATAGCTTACGTCCTTCTAACTACGGGTATATAATATATTTAAGGCGCGGAAGTCTACCTTAAGCTCTTCTATTAGTTAAGTAATAGAAAAAAATAGAGTATAAAGGAACATTATACTTTTCTAATAATACTTTTTAAGTTATCTAATTTCCTAAAACTACTAGCTCTAGTATCTTTATGATGATAGGTTTTATATAAACTATAATTAAGAATAACACTCTATATTAGAATATAGTATATGTGAATATTAAATACGTTTTAAGGTTTTTAACTATATTAGGGTAAATTACCTACAGCCAATTCCAAAGGCTCTAAGGGGGCGAATATAGTGGAAATATAAGATATTCTATAACTTATTTAGTTAGTCTTTAAAATAAGTAGAATATTTAATTAGCGTCTAAAGATAATAACGACTTAGAATATAACAGAGTAAATAGTAAAGTAATAAGTATAAAATACTTATTACTTAAAATAACTAAGTTATCTTCCTATAGCCTGCTTAGTAAGTTCTTTAAAAATACTCTTAAAGCCTAGCTTACTCTTCTAGAAGTAATAGAAAGAATAAGTACTATAATCAACCTATCTTACTATATATTTAAGTGAATTAATAAACGGATTAGCAATCTCAAAAGTGCTATTAGCTATATTATATACTATTTAGATAATATAAATAATTAGCTTATTAGCTTAGGTAGTAATAAAAAAATAATAGATACTACTAAGAAAGTTCCAGATAAAGTGTACATTTTTAAAGGCAAAAATTATACTTTTAAGAGAGAATAAAATACAACAGATAATAAAAATAAATAGAACTAAAAGATTAAAAGGAAGGCCACTTTATTAAAGGGAAAAGAATATATTAAACTTAAGAATAAAATAGTAGAGATAAAATGATTAACTTAAATAGTACGCTCTTTTATTATTATCAGCTTAACGGCTTTAAAAATTAATCTAAAAGAAATAGGGAATATAGAACGGACAGAGTAAACAAATAGGTTAGAAAAATAGAAAATATAGTAGTAAGATCTAAGAGAAAGCAGGCACGTTTTACTTAAGATAGGGGGGAGAGAAAATAGTTAAATAGAACACTCTTTCATTATTATATTATTTACTAAAAGAAAGTATATTGAATTTAAATTTCTGCTATTAGTCTTTATACTAGATTTATATATTAATTAGTAATAAGTTAGTAGAACTAGCTTTGACTAAGAAAGTTAATTATGTGATTACTTTTCCCTAATCACGTGCTTAAATCCGCTAGCACTAAGGTTAAACTAAAGTCTACTAATAAACGTTTATATAAAATAGCTTTATAGAAGTTCACCTTCGCTTATCCACGTCTAATTCGGTGAAAATATGCTAGTAATTTCTTTATTAGCGGAAGATACAATTTGCTCTTAAGATAAGAGTTAGTCTTAATAGAATGTAAAATAAAAGAGGCTTATAAGAGTTTCTAGACTTAGAGGCCATAAAGCATTATCTATAGATAAATAGGTATGAAATTAACTATTACGATATGTAATAAAATATATATCTACTTTATAATCTTACTATAGCTTAATAAATTTACCGCTAAGGGTTTTAACTCGTTTTCGGAAATTTTCGTTTACGGCCTGCTTTAATCTTAACTATATAAGTATCTATAATTACCCTAAAGATATAACTATTACATTCTAAGTAGTAGCCTGCTAGCTTTATATAACTTTATTATATTAATAAAATGAAAATCAACTTTAAATTATGAATAAAGACAGGAAGGTGTGTAGAATGTGGATTTGGTTTTATATTAGGTAATATCTCCTTTTTAGATTTTAGTTTTTAAGGTCTAGTTTTAGTCCCCTTTAACGCTGCAGTGAAAGAACCAGCCATTTTGCAACAGTTTCTATAAATCTAAGTTAGATTTGGTTTTTGTGTTCCCGTTTCGCATTAGGTCCTAGTTTTGGGATTTGGTTTTTAAATTTCGGTTTCCACCTTATAGGGTCCTAAACAAACTCCCAAATATTAAATTTCACGGAAATAAAGGAAAAATTAATTGTATGCATAGGCTCTGATAGTAGTTGTCTATCTATAGCGAATTTTGTAAAACAAATTCTGAACTTAGTTACTTTCATTACTACGTTGTTCTAGAGCAAGTATGGTTTCTTAATTTATAAATTTTAAATCTTACTTACTAAATTTAAGTGCGAAGTTACGCAACCCTTAATAAGTAGCCCCACAGTTAAATAGACTTACAGAATATAGATTGGTTTATTCTAAAATTAAATTCATAAGCTTTTATGCCGTAGTTGATTGTTAGATTTGGGTTTTAGATTTCGGGATTTAGGACTTAACTATAGTTCCTAAATCTGGGTTCGCCTTTTCGGCCCTAGGCCGCACTAATTAATCTCGTGCTATAAATAAGTTTTGCTTATTGCAAACTACAGACCCATAATTTGGGAACCTTAGATCTCATTTCCTAATTTTAGTCCTAGCTTTAGTTAGTCAAAATTACTAAAGCGGGAATACTAAGAAAAGGGACTAGATAATTAGCTTCTAAGGAATTAAAGCTAGGATCCTTTGCCTTAACAGATCCGCGTGCGTAGTTTAGATACATAATCTCTACAAAATAAAGAGAACTCTAAACGGCTATCAGGACGCTTAGTGTAAGCCTCTTACCTAGTATCCTCATATACGTGAGCGTCACAGCCACCCGGCCATCTAGTTCCTATACCAAACCGCAAGTTTCAAGTTTTATGGAAATAAGCGTAAAAGTAATTGTATACATGACCTCTGATAATAGTTGTCTATAGTGAATTTTGTGAGACCAAATTCTGAACTCAGTTGCCCTCGTTACTACGTTGTTCCAGATCATGGTTTCTCAATTCACGAATTTCAAATCTCGTTTGCTAAACTTCAAGTGTGTTTTTCGGTCACAAGCAGAGTTATATAATTGGCCAATTTCATGTAAGCAGAGATGCCCGTAGGGGCGTTTCGATAATATAGGTGATTTAGGCGCACAGCCACTTCGCGAGCGGGGTCATATGATTGACCAATTTTATGTAAGCAGAGATGCCCGCAGGGGCGTTTCGACGATATGAGCGATTTAGCTCTATGAGTGGTTAGTATGCATGGGCGGATTAGCTTTATGGGCGGCTCTAGCGGACGCCAGAATCACCTATGCATACTAACTACTTGTAGAGCTGATCCGCTCATGCACACCAACCGCTTATAGAGCCAAATCGCCTATATCGTTGAATCACCCCTGCGGGTATCTCTACTTACATAAAAATTGGTCAATTATCTCGAACTATGGAATGGTTCATGCGCACTTACCATCCACCTAAATCGCTTATAAGAGGTATTAAGTAAAGGCTAAAGGACGGAATTAGGTACAACACACCTAGTTCACTAAAATATTCTGGATCTCTCACGGACGGCTAGATACGTCTACTCTCATCACTATGTAGGCACTAGAATTAATTAAACTATTATTAAACTAGTAGATCTATTATAGCCATACTAAAGCCAGATAGAATCAGAATCCGCTTTACTAAGCGGGGAAACTTTTCTTCTTCTTCTCCTTTCTCATTACTTGTTTTAAAGGACCCCGTGTTTCTGCTAATCGTTTCTTCTTATAAATACGCTTTATACTCAATCTCCTCAAATCTCTATCGTTATATCGATGCTGTTTCATAACGATTAGCAGGCTAAGATCAATCATGGAGGCGCCTAAGTACCTTATTTTGTGAGAGGATTTTTTTCCTCTCTCTCTTTCTGTTAACTTCTACTGTTTCGAGTGTTCGCGTGAGCGTATCATCTAAATCATCTACTGAGTCAACAGGAGGCATAGCTTCATCTTACTAGGGTAGCAGATGCCACGAGCTGCTCCAATGTCTGCCGAAGAATGATACAATAAAGTCTCTCTTAACGAAAAAGGAATTCACATGTTCGATGTCTCCTAGAGAGTCCCAGATAGTTGGTAGGAATAAGAGCTCCTTGTCTACGGCATGTGAATGCTCATGTGGTCTGCCACATCTGCAGTTATGGGCCTCCGTATGCGCCTGAGATATAGTTACTTAGTTATAAAGAGACGGCAGTTTTCTCGCTGAGGCAAGCATATCTGAAATTTAACGTGTGTAGAGCTTAAGCTGGCCATCATTAAAATGATACCTATCTTATAGACGAGCATCAAGCAGTATTTTCCTTGCATATACTATGCCTGGGTTAGTTGATAGGATCTCGCTCATTCTGGTGGTGCTAAAGCCAAGCTTTACGGCGAATACCACAAAATCGTACCAGAGCCATGCATTTCCTTTTTTACCGTAATCCTTGTCATTTCAGGGAAATTTCTCATTAAATATAGCCATAATTGTAGATAGGAACAGTTGAAAGCTTCATTAGCTTCTAATATTCTATACAGACGGAATTTGCTTTCGGTCTTTTTAACGTAAAATTCCAAGAGACGCCTAAATGCAGCGCTAAAAGATTTTCGAACTAAATATTTTAGTTGTGGATTTAAAAGACCTTTCATGACCATTGCGCAAGGTTCTAAGTAGGTGAGATTACTAAAAAACGTCTGTACAGTAGGTATTAGTAAAGGTATATTTAACAAACACATTAATAGCTAAGACCTCGTTAACTAGTCTATGACGTAAGGAAATAATAACCTGCTTTCTATTTCTGTTATTATCTCTTTCTAATCTTCATCAGACACTTTTAGTGCTCTTAGCTGAAGATATTTAATAGTAGCATTATCTATAGCCTAGACGTCTTAGTTAAGGCAGCAGAGGACTGGTTTCCATGTGTCATTTAAATTTTTAATATATTAAACAAGTTCCTGTTTATATTAGCAGACGGTTTACTAACTGGAAGAGTTAAGTCTATTTCATTATATTTAAGCCTAAGAAGCCTATAGAGCGCGCCTAACTCTACGGGTAACCAGAACCCTAGAACGTGTAACAAGCGGTCCACTTTCTTTATAATAACCTCCTTACTAAGTAGCTGCTTCACGTCTTTCGTTATGGTATTACTAATTTCTCTCCACCACCATTGCTCTTCATCCGGTCGTTGGTATATCTAATACATGCAAATCATTCTAAAAATCTCGCCAGAAGGTGCATCTTTAGGGCTTAAGTAGTGCTCTAGATTATAGACATTAGCTTATGATTTCCTTGAAATGGATTCTAAATAGAATAACTTAGTGGTGGTTGAATACCTTCTATATATAGCTAAACATTCCACTATCTATCCTGCACTAGAAGTAAATCTTGTTTAGTGAGTCCCTAATCATGCTCCTATAGCACACGCAGAGAATCTCTTTTACAAAATCTCAACACTAGGAAGTATCTATTACTCGGCCGTTTTATAAGGGCATCTGGCTTAAGATTTACTTTACTTAATGCCTCTTGTAACTACTTAACGCATATAAGGGCACTAATGTGGTTTCTTTCACCACCTCTTTTACATCCTTTAATGGCAACAAGGTCTTTGAACTAGTGTGTACTATCTATGTCTATATCTCCATCCTAAAGAGACCTTACTTCTGTGAACGAAAGAGAGTCTAGAGATATTCTAGCGGTCCCTCGAAAAGAGATTCTTCTATTAATTATGATTATAAGGTGCTTATCTTGTAAATAAGCGTATAACAGTAACAGTTGAGAGCATCTTACGTGAAGTATCCTTAAGGATTAATGCTTGTTAAGGCTGATGTTGTGGAAGCGGAAAAGGCTACAACCTGAATTTACAATTCCTATATAGCCATATCATCTCTCTTATACCAGAAACCAAAAGACTGTTTGCCACTGTGAGCTAAAAATGTATTTTCTAAACTTAGTTTAACCAATCCGGCGACGATTTCAGTTCCTAGCATGTATCCACTATAGCGCTAACATGAGCACTTACATCAACCACCAAACACGACCACGAGCGGGACTAATCGTGTCTCTGGATTAAGAGCGCGGTAGAGGAAACACGATGGGAGGAGGTAACTTGACTTATAGTAGCTCAGCACGCGCGTAAGAATAATCAACTAATTAATTAACCAGCATACTCTCAGCACTTGTGCAAGAGAAGAGCGCCTAGACAGAGAAAATGAATTTTATATATCGCGATTCTAAATATCATTTTCACGATCGAAACTCTTAAAAATCGGAAATGAAACATCGACAATTTTTCGAATAACGACCTTGGGGGGTAACAGTATTAGTACTGTCCTAATACGCGCGACGCAACACTCTAGGATCTATGACGAGGGCCTCTATCACATCAGTTAGATAGTAGTAATAAAATCTTTCGCATAATCCATATCCACCACAGCATGGACCCAAAACGTAGAACCAGATTTGGGAACTGTGATAGGAATTTGGCGATGAGAGCAAAGCCTATTTATAGGCACCAAAATGGATTGGTTAAGTTTAGCGCCAAAAGGTGAAAGCCCAGATTTGGGAACCGTGATCCAACTCACTAAAAGTCTAAAGCGCAGACACATTGACTTCGCACATAGCCAAGATAAACGAACACATTTACCGTCCTTGAATGCATAACTAATGATTAAAGGTTGTCCGTTTCTGAATTACCGCCCACCGCACTAAGCTCCCTCCCGGTGTGGTGGGAAACCCGCCGTGCCTGAACTACTTAGACTGATCAACATCTCATATCCTGCTCCGTTCCTTTATAAACTTATAGTTGATATGCCTGTGTTTTCCAGCCTCTGTTCAATATAATTCTCACTTTCAATAATAAAATTACGGGCGACTTAGTCGTCTCCTCGGTCGGTTCTCTCCTTGCACGGAGAGGCGCTGGAGCTATATCCCCTTGCTACATCATTGACGTCGGAGACTCTGCGAATTTCGAGTCGATTAGATGAAGATGCCCTTCATAGTAATTATCGTATAAGGCTTTCTCAACACTCAGCTCCGCGTGGCTGGCATCGGAGAATTTTATGAAGAGGGAGCAGGTACTTCTATTCTTGGTGTCTCTGTTAGCGTGGCTTACGTTATATCTTGTATGTTCATTAACTAAGTAAGTTAATACGTAAAACAACGTTACAGTAAGATTCCACGAGTGTCCATGGCGATCGGCGACGTTCCTCTGAGCCTGCTGTCTAGCGCTCCAGCTCGTCGCTCATCTCCCTTCATGATCACCATCGTAGAATAGATCGTGCCAGTGCTACGTTATCCGAGGGCCTTAATCCCACAGAGCCTAGAACTTACGCTGCCCTATCAAAATACAGTAAAGTCTCTCGCACTACCCTATAGAACCGCGCACACGGACGACCATCGATAGAAGATAAGGCGATAAGCCAACGGTAAGTCTCACACATTACCAAAAAGGGAGAACCATTTCGCAAACCATGCGACATGTTCGCGCAGTGGCTTATCTACTAATGCCGGAGATCACATTGTTGAGGTCTGACACCAAGATACCAGAGTTAGATATCGCCAAGATCTGGGATACGCTGGATATATGTCGTGAGAAGAGCGCCGGAGATAAGCTTCTGCGAGCAGCAGAACTGTTGGATTCCCAACAGTGCCTCGACGCATTCCTGTATTACGGTTGATGGCTGAGAACATAATATTGGACAGGCTAGGGGCCGGGCCATTTATGTGATATAAAAGCAAGTATCAAGTTCTCCTTTCACTCCATAGCAGTTCTAAACTAACCCGCCTCTCTTACCAACGACAGCAACGCCACCACCGGCGCCTTAATCCCCGAATGGCACAGCATTTACCCATCCGGCATGGCCGCCTACACGCCCGACGGCTACAATTCCTTTATCATAACCGCCAACGACACAACCCAGCCTGATGATCGGCCCAAACAACTGAATCTCCCCGCCTCGCCCTCCGATCCCGTTTACCTCTGGGCGATAGTCGTGCAGCATAGTTTAGCAGCTGGTGGGCCGTTTCATTTGTCCAACGTCACCGATGGAACTGGAGAGGAGCAGACCGGGCCATCTGGAGTAGTGATTGTGAATACTCGGACGGCGACGCTGCCGAGTTGGGTAGGGATTGAGCTCATCAATGAGTTCAAGTTCTATGATGAATGTAAAGTGCATTATCTCAAGTCGAGCTTTGGGGATGAGCTGCAGACAGTGTATTTTTATAAGCTGCCGGAGAATCGTACTTCATAGATGCTATAGATTTTGCGGGGAGATGTAGTCCTTTATGGTGGGAAAATGCAGCCAACAGAAGCTTCACATATCGCCAAACTTTTGAGTTCCATTGTCCGTACTCCTTAGAACCTTGATGCAATGTTCGAATACGTTGTAAGAAAAGTTAAAGTCATGGAAGTCGGACGCCGTTTCTAATCACTGCGATCAGCTTGTTTCATAGGATATGGGAGGGAGAACCCACTCGGAATTGGTCCCTTAACATATTGTTTGGCTTCTTCTTCTAATTTTTCCGGTGGAAAATACATTCCGAAATTCGAGAAAATTTGGATAGCTGCAGCACGATCTTTCCGCACTTCTTCGAAAAGGTGGAGGCGAAGAGGAAGCTCTTCCATGTTCTTCAAGTTCGAAAGAAACACTCCGAGAGCAGCACCATCCTCGATTGCTTGCGCACTTCCTTGTCCTTGGACTACAATCCAGGTGTCAGAACTGTTCGCTCAGTACATATAGGAAGATGAAACTATTACGTGGAAGCATAGGATGTGCAGCATCTCCAATCAACACAACTTTGCCTTTTGTCCATGAAGAAATTGGCTTGCGGTAAAAGAGTGTCGAGACCATGACATCATCTGCCTGCCTGGAGAAAAATTGAGTAATAGTATGACAAATGACGATAACGGAATGTTAATGCTCGCTAAACTCACTTGCAGATTTCCACAATTTTTGGATTGAAGTCTTTATATGTCTCAACTAGCTCTTCAGTTGAAGCTGAGAATCTCCATCCTAGTTAGATATTCGTAAGTATGAAAGTTTAGTGAGGTATAGTTGCGTCAAATACCCTTAGTTTCGACCCGTTTCGGTCGATCTGGATGAATTCCCACGAAATTATATAGCTCCCCACTAGCGGATAATCAAAGTCAGTACATAAAAACTTATCAATAAACCAGAGTCTTACTTCCTGCATGGATACCAAACGAACCTCCGATCCGGCGCGATAGCGACATTCGTGCCAGAAGGGACCCTGTTGAATAATGAGCGCGTTGCTTCGCAGTCGAGAAGCCTCTTTGTCGGTATTAGGAAACGAAAAGCCGATTTCCCTATGGGAAAGGCTGGGTTACCATCCCCAATAATCTTGTTGGCGATTACTGACTGCACAAACTAAGTTAGAATTGAAGTCTAAAGCAAGCACAGTCAGACTAACATGCACCCCATCGGCAGCAACAATCAAATCCTTTTGATAAACTAAACCATTTGCCAGAGTCAATGTACCCTTCTCGCAATCGATGTCCACTACCTGAGAGGATATATTAATCTTCACCGGTCGAGAGCCGCAGGTCGGCTCTGTGGCAAGTCTCTTAAGTTCAGTATGCAAGTCGATTCTGTGATAAAGGTACCACGGTGCGCCATATTTGGGGACCATATAATCGTATTTGGCGAAATAAACGAGATCAAGCGTGTTAGCATTGAATGCTCGTCCCTGAATGAGCGCAATTACGTTAGCTCGATTCTCATTGTTCTGAGTGAGGATAAACTTGCCTGCTCAGCTATCACGCCCCTCGAACGAACAAATTCATATCCCCACTGCTTGAGAATCCTGCCTGCATTGGGGCAGAGCGAAATCGCAGCTCCAATTTCATTGGAGAAATGAGAACGCTCAAAGATCTGGTAGACGTTAACGAGATTGTAAGTCACCATGCATCCCAGAAGCTTGGTGAACAGACCTCAACTTTATGGCCAATCCGACTCAATGCGATAGCAGCTCCTAGACCAGCAATACCAGCTCCCACAATTGCAATGTCTAAACTCGTAGATGAAGCCATCGGAAGAGAGCGGTACTAAAGAGTTTCGACTGATATAACACGTTTGCTCGGTAAGCTAATAAAGAGAGCAACGCTAAGTATTAGCAATCAAGTCGCACAAGATCGTATCTGGACAGCACTACAAATTGGTTGCAAATCACTCGCAATGTCACAGCACACTAGAGCTCAAAGCCAGACATATGCGAAGCAACCCTGTGTATTGACCAGTGCACGGACCCCGAGCCCATCACGAGTCAACGGTAAGATCCGAGGATCAGCGCCGTGACATGCAACATTGAGCGCAGAACCTTATCTACACCAAGCTCAGCCATCATATGACACATGCGCATGTTAGGGCCGCCAATCCTGATAATGACGACGTAGACAACCAGGATGAGGGGGCGGGGGGGAGGAGGAGGAGCGGGACTAGAACAGGGTTCGTCCCCACGGTCAGCGTGGTTCTATTGTTCCATCACAGAGGGCATTCTGCGTCGCCCAGGAGAAGTTGGACTGCCACGAGCTGTATGGCCTGTAAGAAAACGTATTAACTAAGGTAGGATAATGTACACCAACGAAGATTTGTAATATCCACGTGGTTTGTTTCGTTATCCCTAATCTGTTTGAGATGGCGCTCGGCGGAACCGCCCTGCGTGGTGGATTTTCCTCATACACCACGTACATCGCTAACAATGGTTTCATAGCGTCATATTGAGATTAATTAGCTTGTATTAGCCCCTTTTATGAATTTAGAAAGTGATAAGGTAATGTTGGTGATGTTGTGACGAAATATTGTCGTGGCATCAAGGTGTAGTCTGCGAAAACTAGACGACAAGACGGCAGCACTTATGTAATTTTTAGGTAGGAGGGGTCTCAAATGTTAAAGAATGGCTACAGAACACAGTTTATATAGAATTATGAGAGTATCAATGTGCGTGCAGATTTTGAGGTGCTCAGAAGTTAAAGTACCTCGGACTTGTCCATTCACACAGGGTGTTCAGCCACACAGGGGGGGAGGTTACATCTTCGTATCTATATCCACCATTTACATTTTCGACCTTGCTGCAGAAACGGCAGTCATACTCGTTCATGTTCGTAGATCTTCCTTCAGGACAATTGCAAGCTGTATACATCTTCGTCACTGGATGGCACGCAATCTCAATACTACTATCAACTGTCCTGGTCAGCGTATTCAAATTGTCTGTTTCTGTGAACGAGTATGCGACCTCAACAGCTTCCAGATATTTTTGCTCACTGAGCCACTTCTCAAGCCTATCTATACCAAAAAAACGGGCCTCCTCTAAAATTGCTCCATATAGGGTATAGTCATGACCCTTCGCCCCATCATAGAAAACTGGCAGCACGCCGCGTCGGAGGTATCGGAGAATATGCTCAAAGAGATCGGGATCGGCATCAATGAAGTAAGAATCGTCGTTTTGATGGTCATCCTATTGCTTAGAGAATAGCCTCTTGAAAAAAGCACTTTCTCCAACCCATATCGCGGGGTCGGTGAGGAAGCGACAGTCACCAACTTAGATGGTGGCCGGCATCGTGTAGCGAGATGTGGCGGGAGTTTAGAAGGTCGGTCGAGTCCGGTCGAGTCCGGTTATTTTGTAAATTATGTCTGAAGAGTTTGAGAGTTCGTGCGAAGCTGATCAACTAGGAGATGGTATGAGCGGTGGTGGTGGATAACGAGTAGGATAGTGCAGGTAAGGGGCGGGCGATAGGAATCGAAACGGTTGGAGGTCGCTTTAAAGAGACTTGCTTTCTCGCCTTAGAGATTGCGGGTCGACGAGAGACGGTTGTTGTTTTCGGACGCTCGATTGCTTATATTCCGTGGTGAGACGTCCGCCAACAACCACCCATTCAATTATTAATCGGGTATCGGTGAATTATTTTTACCGATAGAGTACACGTGATGACTGTGGACTAGCGCCGTAGAAATTCCGGCTTGGCATTGTCTACGCCACACGGTCGGGGTTCATTCGTGCCTTCAACTTCTTTCCCTCTTCACTCTCCTGAACCTATACTTGAATCTTCTTTTAGCCTCTTTCTGGCACTTTATCTTTATGGGTCCGCGCCGCTCCTCATTTAGTTACTTTTTCCGTCGCCTTGTCCATTGACCACCTCAGCGTATCGTTCGTCGCGCTTTCTCGCCATGGCAGATGGGTTGAAATCAGAGATAATTAAAACAAAACCTATCAGCAAAGGATTGAATGCCTTTCGCGACACTTTTGAATCTATCTGCAGAGGTCTAGCCATCTCAGGCCCTGGCGCGTTGCACCATATTAGTGGTGAAGGTATAGTTCATTACCAACTCGCGAAAATTCCTAACATTAGCAGGACGGAAAAATTGTGTTCTTGACCTTATATCAGCTTTACAAGTTCTTCCTGCATCTCGTTCACTACCCTCTAAAGGCAGTAACATAAACCTTTTTGGCGATCTATTGGCGTTGAGCTCGGCGGTCAACTCTGGCAGCTTCGACATCAAGCGTATCATACCTCTCCTAGAGGCAGTTCTCAACAATGGAACCGACGAGCTTATCTGGAATAAGGTTTATGATACGGTCACTGCGACCAAAGCGTTCACGGTCGTCGCCAAACCCACAACCCCTCCCCAGTCCGGCCCGTCCCTTACCTCCTCCTTCCAGCAGACACCCTGGACATTCAATACGGGCAGCTTCGCTGATACGTCCGACCTAAGGAAGGATGTTGATCCTATACTCAAAGGCGAAGTGGAGGATAATCTCAGAATCGACCACCCCGATGTTTTTACCGCGTTCTTTAGGCAGATTCCACAGCTTCATGACATGGCAACAGCCGTGTTCCAGAGCTGCAAGGATGCGAAACTGCCGCTGTTCAAAGAAGAAGTCAGCTGGCTTAAATGGCCAGAGGGTTGCGAAGAGGTAAATGTGTTACAATTCCTTCGCCGCCACATCGACCAATTTCTGCTGTTTGCGGATGAGCATGCTTCCGTCCTTCGAAGCGTCGTCGCTGCATTACTACCCCACACAATCCTATTCCTGGATTGGTCAGCAAGCGGAAGCTGGACGTAGGCCTGGCCTATAACCCCAATAATGAGCTGGAAGGTAGTGACCGGCAAAGCTCTGACTGGTCCCACATCCTCATCCCGGGCGAACTAAAGAGCAATCCGCGAGAGGACAACTACAGCAGTACTTAGCTCGATCTACCATTCATCATAGCTCAAGAAAGCCGTTGATCCCTTGTATACAAGAACTACGTAAAGTGGTATTCCCAGGCGGAAAGCGATGGCTAAGGGAGGATCGGCAACTCTATTCTCACATGAAGTCTGTACTTGAGCAGGCGTTGAAGAACTTGGGCTCCTTGGAGTAGCTAATTTAGTTGCTTAGTGTCAAGCTTGTAGATGTCCCGCCTCTGTAAACCACGTGAGCCTGAGCTAATCTAGAGACCCACCAGCCAGTTTGATCCGTAATTTATGATCTTCGATTCCAGAAATGCCTACTGTACTGTAATAGATTATGTTTCCCATTACTCTTTGCTTGGAAAAGCTAAAATGGTGTGGTTGGGTTGAGGACCCCAAAATATGTAACCAGTTTTGGGAACCGTAATCCAAGCCCCAAAAACCGTACGCCGTAGGCAGCAACGTGGGTGTAAACGAAGGGACATGGATTCCTGCAATCCACAACTTGGTCGATGGGAGAACGCCAATGCGGTCGGAAGACGTGTACTGGTCGGCGTATCGCGCTGATAGTCGAGATGCATTTTCTCGTCTCTCTACCTAACCTATTTCTCCATGTCTGCATCTGCGTTTCCCGCAGTTTTGACCGGCAATCAGGCGTCTCTAGCGGGGTCGGACAGCCCACTCAAAAACCGACCCGCATGCTAGTGCCACTTGAACCCCTGCTTCCCGTCATTCGTTTTGCAGATTGTCGTGTTCACCGGCATTACCTTTTCGGGAGAAGAAGCGGCTGCCTAGGTAACTTTATGCAGGTGTGCGCTGGTAAAACGATTGACTCATATAGGGCCGAAATCTGAGGGTTCCCAAGCTGGAGCGGAGACCGCCCGACGTTCGCTTATAGGCTTAAGCTAATAGCCTTATGGATCAAGACTCTAGCGACATGCTCCATTTCTGTATAAATATGAAGTGAGAACCTCGTTTTCTCTCAACATTCGGCGGCTTATCCGATAACACGTTATTCCACGGGACGATTTCACTCTTAACATATTTTGATAATAACCTCCCCTCTCAACACGAAGTACGATAAGGCTGACGCCTCCATTGTTTTATAACTTAGCTAATCACCCCCTTTTTTTTTTAATAATAGAAACAGAAATGTGTTTTAAAGCGGCTCCAGGCACGAAATATCATAAATGCAATCACAAGGTGGAAGGGATAGAGAAAGTGTACGAATGTGCGCTCAAACCGAACGGTCCCGATTACACCAACCCTCCATACAACCACTCTATTACCGATAATGTTATCAATGACTTCTGTGACGACTGTAAGGCCGCAGGACGCACCTAGTCGGATTCCATGGTCAAAGCAATAGATACAGTCTTTATAGAGGAACATGGAGTTAGCATACAACGAGAGACAAGCTTGACTGTATTAGTTCCAGATATTATCAGGTGTCTCATAGCCCTCCGCCTTACAAGTTGCACGATAGTCCTTCTCATCCATCCATCTAGTATCTTCCTCTACCACCAAATCATTACAAGCCAACTGTGAGCTAGAGGAATGATCCTCTGATTGATCCACTCTGTTGGCGCTAATATGCTCGACAATGCCTACAATAGCCTTTCATACCTGTGAGAAACTAGAAGTTGGTTGAGGGACCCCTGTCCAGCCCGCCTGGATAACTCCCTTAAAGTCCCTTGCCGCTTCGTCAACAACACCCTGACCTCCTTTGAGGATGCTGAACGTTCGTCGTACTTCTGTAAGGCTAGTGGCCTTAGCAATAAGGTCAACACCAGATGCCAAGAAATGAATGCATGTTGCCAGAGTGAAATGATCTTCAAGAAGCTGCTCGTAATAGCCTTCCTCATCGTGGTGTCTAATTAAGCCGAAGTCGAACAGCCAGAGTTAGTTATTTCCATTAATACCCATATTATGAACTTTCAAATCGCCATGTGTATATCCGAGATTTTCAAGCCACTCTAGAGCACTAAGTAGCTGCTGGATCCAAATAAAGCGCATTTCCTTCGTATGGCGGCTCTAGACTTATTCCAGCGATCTAAAGCGTTGGAGAACGATACCAGAGAGTCAATTACATTACAACCTCTGCGCGAGGTTTGGATGTAGCTTTTTGGCAAGTACGTTATAAAATGCGCTCTCCTTCTTAAAATTGGCGAAACTCCAGAGGGACATATAGATTTGCTTGTTTGCTTCATCCAGGGGCAGTGCCCGGTTAACTAGATATTAAAAGGGTACCTTAACGACTGTCTTCTCGGAGAGTTAATACACTATTCCTTGCGACAGTCCAGAGCTAAGGCATGTCCATGCCGGGAATTTGTAAGGTGTGAACCAAGTATTGTTAGGCATTTCATAAATGGGGGAGCTCGTCGAGTTGCGAAAATGCGAAGAAATTCGTTAGGCAACGAACATCCAAAAGCGAGTGTCATCGATGTAGATAGGTATACAGGCATTAAAGCTGCCCTGAACCTACTCTAGAGAACCCCTTGCAGCTATACAGGTCTCTCTTAGGAATTCCTAGGTGGAAAGGGATAAATTTCTGAAGATCTTTAATACTCTAGAAGGAGATAGGTATCACGCACGTGACTCTTCGTGCTGGCGACGCTCAGCAGGATACCCGGCAAAGCCCACCTCGGCCCGGCCAATGGGATTGCGGCAAATCAGATGGATAAGCACGAGATCCGGAGTCATGTTTTCTATTTCGATTCGAGGCACGTGCTCTCTCGACGGTACCAAGCTGGTAATTTTAGCTGCCTGAGGCTGACTAAGGCCTAACGGCAACATCCGATGGATTTAATGATATCATGTGGGTCGGAGCGTCGGTCCACGTTGCGTTGAAATTCTTTAAGCCTAACAGTCGCAACAATGCACGCTTCACCAACAGCACGTCAATATATGGCTCCAGAAGACTCAAAGGCATCCATCTTGGAAGATGGCGTCTTCTTTTTAGAAGATCCTGATATTAGAAGGAGAGTTTATGAGTTTGACAAGAAAGACTTCCCATTCCAGACGGAAGAAGGTCTTAACTTCTGTTGAAAGAGTACTCTTAACGACACGGTAAGTACTCTCCAACGGTTCTGCAAACGCACAATCTAATGAATTACAGCGTGTTCGAGGTGTAATTGAGTCCTTTTTCGAATAGTCAGGTTTGGGCCTACTCGCGCCACGCACCCTCTCGCTTCGCTCTAGGGTGCTCCCGGGCTCAATGTACCCACCGAGCTCGGTGTACCTAATGCCAAGATTCTACTTAATTCTACCATCTTTACCCCGAAACAATGTCTAATTATCTTAAAGAAGAGGCGCAGATTGCGCTGGCCCTACAATGGATGTCCACAAAGAATTCCTACGTCATCAAGGACGTGGCGAAGATGTTCGACGTAGATTATCGGCGGCTGTTACGACGCTCCAAGAACCCCAGCAGCAAGTCAACGCGACAGAAGACCAACCAAAGGCTAACTCCGGCTCAATTGAAGGCTCTAGAGCTCTATATTAAACGTCTTGATGATCTTAGACAGCCTCCTCTTATGGAGATATGGCGCGCTGCTGCAGAATGTATTCGAATTCTCTCATCCCCACCCGGTACTGTTCTCAAGCCTCTTGGCCGCGACTTCTTTAAGCGCTACTAAGCAGCCAACCCACGCGTTCAACGCGTTAAACAAAAGCCTTAGGAACTCGCAAGGGTCATCTCTTAAGAACGACACGTAATTAAGGATTACTTCTGCGAGTTCAAGCGCGTGGTAGATAAGCTGGGGCTGGGCCCAAAGGATATATAGAATATAGACAAGTGCGGGACGCGAATTGGTGTTAGTGGCAATTAAGAAGTCATTACTCTAGAGGTCTATTACGCTGTAGAGTCTCTATTTAATACAGAGTAAGAACTTGTTACTCTTATAGAAGCTGTTAACGCGATCGGCTAGAGTATCCCACCTTTCTGTATAATACGCGGGGTAGTGATCATGCACTAGCATGTTTCTAAAGAGCTTAATCTTAACTCTAACCTTTTACTTAGGGTGTTAAGCTCTGGTTATATAAATAATCAGCTCAGCATAGATTATATCTACTACTTTAATAAGTATACAAAGCTTAGTAGGAGACGCGAGAGGTGGAGGATATTGATATTTAATAGCCATCTCTTAAGGTTCACCTACGACTTCATTAGCTTCTGCTGGGGTCAAAGAATATAGCTTTTTCTTCTACTATCTTATATAACGCATATACTGCAGCCGCTTGATGTTGTAGTCTTCTAGTCATTTAAGTACTATCATAAGAAGCGCGTTGAAACAGAGACTCGGCTTAGCTATAATAACTTTAATAAGATCAAGTTTCTACACGTAATTTAAGATGTACGTAAGAAGGCTTATAAGCTAGGCACTATTTAATCAGCCTTTAAACAGGCAGGCCTCTGGCCATACAATCCTAGTATTATGCTGTTAAAGTTAAAGACTATTAATCGGCCTCAAATGCCTCTACCTTCTCTACCCTTAGAGGCAGTTCTCTCACCACTAACGCCCTGTAAGGCTTGGCAGTTAGATGAGTTTACAAGAAAGCACATGTACGGTGTTAATCCTGAGACAGGCTAATAGGGGATACTGCCTGGCCGCTTCTCTAAGTTTCAAAAGGGTGCCGTTGCTGCAGCGCTCGATAGAGAGAAAGCTAGTAAGGAGCTTATACAAGTCAACGTCGCTACTAACGCTCGTAAGAAGCGTCAAAAAGGCGATCAATGGTATATACAGAAGGGTGGCACTATCTACGTATATGATGCGAGGCTTCGGGTGGCCGAACGTGAGGAGGAAGGTGCGAGGAAGAAGGGTAGGGCTACCGCTAAGGGCAAGCCAAAGGCCTGAGAACTTGATTGCTGAGATAGTCGATTACCACCCACACTAAATCTGTACATGTAATGATAATTTGGACCCTAGAGTACCTTCCCAGATGATTAAATAGACTAATTCCGTGCGTCGTAGGTGGTGCCCGCACCTATTTGATACAAGCCTTGGCATTAGGTACACCGAGCTTGGTGGGTACATTGAGCCCGGGAGCACCCTAGAGCGAAGCGAGAGGGTTGCGTGGCGCGAGTAGTGCGCGGTTTGTGGTGTTCGTAGCATGCGTACGCCTCGAAAAGAGGAGCCGAAGGACAGCATCATTCGAGATGCGGCGGGGTTTTTGAGAAGGCGGGGCTTCGCTCAGCCACTCGCTTGGCTGCATAGACAGGGCGAGCTGAACTCTGGCGCTCGGCGAATAGCCGCATGCTTCGAAACTTGTCTGTCGCTCCACGGGCTGTACTATCCACGTCTAGAACCCTTAAGTCTTCCTTCTGCCATATCGGACGGCCGACCAATTCTGCATCTGTTTTCTCGAACGTTTTGGGGAGTTTAAGCAAGCCTTTCCGTATCAACTCTATGAATCGTTCGCATCGTATATACTGCTTCTCTTTTGGAGATTGTGTGTAGGTTTCTGGGGTGCGGCGAGCTGACGGCAATTGAGATGCGTCACAGCTTTCTAAGTGTTCGGGGTCAGTGGAAGACAGTAAGGAGGTATTCCCGCCCCCCTCAAGTATCTCTTGATCGTGGCCTGGAGACAAAGTTAATATTTAAGCAGATGGACAGGGCATTTCTAGGGGTAGCTTACCATCGTCCCCACTCTGCGAGGGAGGCGGAGTCGGTTGAGATTTCAGACTGGAAAACCGATCGAGAATCTTGATGATTTTCTGTTGGTGAGGAATGACATCTTCCTCCCGGCCTTCAAGTAAGAAGTCTAGGGCAGTTTCTATTAAATAGGGCGTGTTCTCCATTTCGTTGATAATGAAGCGAACAATGAGAAGCTTGGAAGTTTGTAGGTTTGAGGGCACATTCGGCTCCGGGGCTATGCCGATGACCAATTATCTTCTTAGTCGTGGTTTGGTCAAACCACGACTCAGAAGATAATTGGCAGCAATAAGTGGGGTATGTCATTGCATCCGCAGCACAGTGTGAGCGGGGCGCCAAAAATGGGTAAATTTTATTGGTTGAGTCTATGTGATAAATCGTTTAGCGGACGCCAAGCTGAGGATCGACCGATATTCCCACATTAGACCCTTCCTGTCGGGGAGGGAAAAGGCTGCGTTCCGACGAGCGCCAACTATACTGCAGGGTTTCCTCACCTCTTCGCTTGGGGGAGTTTCGGCTCGTCCCTATCGGCACTTTGAACAAATGGCGACCGTTAGCGAACATGAACAGTGCTGGAGGCTTGAGCGTCTTAATAAACGCTAGGGACCCTTTTAATCGAGGTAGAGAATAGAGGACTCACGCTCGATTATATATAGGTGCTGTTTGCGCCCGACAAGGCCGAGAACGCATCATGTTGCCTTGCAGCTTCCCCCGCATACCGCTCTACTGATATTTCTTCATACCATACCATTGCCCTAGTCAAGTTTGACTAATTATTCGTCAAGCGTGCACGATAGCACCTGCCCCGTCGTCTTGGTTATTGCTGTGCTGTAGTAACTATAGGTTTACTAATATGTGGGTGAATATCGGTCTAACGGACGTAGTAGCATCTAACTCGTTAGCAGGACATCGGACAGTTCATTTTGGCATTAATACAGGGCTGGTCAGTTGACTTCTCGGCAGGAGAGCCTTCCAACCCCCGCCACCCCCTGTCCGGTACTAGCAGGCAATCTCGTCACCACCTGGATAAATGCAATTTCTGAGGTCAGTGAAGTTGGGAAGGAAGTTTTGGTGGAGGCAAATGTTTCTCAAACTTTCATTGGAAATGCATTATCCGTGACGACGCAAACAGACGCAATTGCAACGTATACCTGGACGGAATTCAAGAAAAAAGCTAGTGTTCCCCAGGATATATCAGATATGTGTGAGCGAAGATCCAAGGAGCTGCAATGTCAGCCTAAAGGATGGTATAATCTGTTGTTGGAGTGCCTACCATTTCTCCAATTACAGCCTCAGAAAAAGTTAATCCGTCGATGGGATAATCCGCGGCGGGTGGAGCATTTGCTGTGGTGATAGTGGTCGTTATAGACATTGTGTTTGAGTATAAGCTTGTTGCTGTATTTATGGGTTGTTTATTTATTCCTTTTTCCTAAGAATCGACCGCAGCGGTGCATATAGATGCCGCTAAGTTCTAATTTTTTGTATTTACAAATTAGGAATAACCAGGACTTGAACTCAGATTATTAATCCAGAATGTTTAAAGAAACGATTCAGCGCTCATCACGATCCATAATAGACGATATCCCTTTTCTTTTCTTTTAGGATTGGTTACACGCTACGATGCGCAATATCTATGGCTAGCAACTTGTCCAGAAAATGTCTAAAAGAGGTAAATTGATTTCATGGCCATCAGAAAGGTACGCCTCGATCAGAATCAGGATTTGCATCAAGCCATAAGCTGTCAACCGTCATTCTAGAATTGATAAGTCTCTGTACTGGTAAGCGGGGGAGATGATGTATAAATACGTCCTCCACTTACAAGGCCGAGATTCAAGCAGTCGCTTCCTAGTTGCCTTTCTTCACCATATTTCATCCTAAAAATGAATGTTCTTTCAACGTGTCCGGACGATACTTGCCGCATCGAGTCCATCCTAAATGTAGGCTCAGCGGATCGGCCTGAAACCGGCAGCAGCAGGGTCTATGGCCCTCCTGGAGGTCCTTCTTTCCTTGGCGCTCCTGCCTATACATCGATTCCTACGAAGTTAAATGCTTCACCGGCCCTTCCGCCAGTTAGCAGCCTTCTCGATATGACTTCAGGGGCTGATCCATTCCATACCAGGGGAAAGAGGGTAATGGCGCCATCTTTGCAATCATTAAGTGATACGTCCGGAACAGAATATTCAAACCCAAGTCAATTCGGTTGGACATTCCAGGCTATATCCTCGGCTTCACCACGACCGTGTGGACAGAACCTGCCCGGTCCGCAGACCATGAAGTCTTCGAAGAGGTTTAATACCCAGGAAGAATTATGGTAAGTAGCTTCCATTTTAGCTCTCGGAATTTCGTAACCGCGGTTGGGCATGTAAAGGCTGAGTCATTAATAGTAACCATCAGCGAAAGAGACCGTTCCCTTGTGCTGAAACTGGCTGTCCGAAACGCTTTAAGAAAAATGGTGACGCAGTACGACATTAAAATACACAACACCTCCGTCAATACTCATGGTCATGCGGCACGCTTAACGGAGTTAAGGCGGTATTCCAACCCTCCGATAATCTGAGTATCTGCTATTTTTGTGGTAAACAGTTCCCTCCACATTATGATTCTCAGAGCAAACACTTGGAAACTGAGCACAAATTCAGCGAATGTAACAAGAAAAAAAAATTCTTCCGTGCCGACAACTTTCGGCAGCATATAGCACATGGCCATAATGGGATATTAGGTTCGTGGATGAAGGAGTTGGTAGACGCGGCGAAGACCGAGAAAGGTAGCATCTAGTGCAAAGACACCCTCGCTCTATGGATAGAGAAAATCTCTTCTTTTGATAGCCTCTAGATTCCCCTTCTACCTTTAATTCATCTTTTTACTTTCGGCAATTCTGATACACTGCTCTTAGCTATTTAGACAAAAAGTGTTTCCCCATGAACGGATTACTAACGCGAGCCACCGCACAGATAGAATTTGTATGGAAAACTGAAGATTCGTATGGAAGACGCACGGATGGCGCTAGCAATCCGTTCATGGGGGACCGTGTATCTAGATCGAGGTGACCTTTGCGGATCGTTTCTCTTGCAATGCGTACCAGCGCGCCTGTACTGCGCCCGGCGTCCGGTCCGGGAAGAGAGGAAATATGTCATCCCATGTCATACCCATCTTCTCCTTGTACGAACGTAAGCGCTGTTCGTCCGACTCCAACCACGGTAGACGCGTTCGTTTGCGTAAGCGCACATTGCCTTTGTTAAGTCGCGTATTAACGCCGGTAGCATGAGGTTTATCGTTGCTTGTGTCCTTGTCTCCATTTTCGTCTTCCTCGTCCCCGTTGTTGTCTGGATGGACGGCGTCATGGTTGGCAGCTTTACTGCGGCGACTGCTCTTCCGGTCCGCACTTTGATGCGTCAAGCTTTGCCTAGTACGCGGGTTCAGCGCACTGCCGTCGTCATATCGGTATCCCAGTAACAACCATGAATCCGGTGATACCTGAGTCATGCGGATGACTTGGCCTTTGTCACCGAGGAAGTTGCGCTCAAGCGCTGATGGGTTTAGAGATGACTTTAAAATCATGTCGTTGCAGTAGACAATTGCTGTAACAATCAGCGAGCCTTTTGGAACTTGGCAAAGCGTGATATCGGTTAACTGATAGGCCATGTTATCGCTTAGTCCATAATTGATACTAGAATCATATACTGCCCTCGTTCCTGGAGACTGACACCGTGATAGGGATGACGTTAGTTGTCGCGATGTCGTCGTGGGCATCGTGCTCCCGCCCTGTGGTTTAAGACTAGTTCGTGATAGACTGCGCCGCCTTTCATCCTCGTCGCTCTCCCCAACTTCACTATCACTGTCATCGCTTTTATCCTCACCCCTCTCTGAATCCGGACTGAAGTTTTGATCGCCCTCTCTTCGTTCAGACGGAGAGATTGACTGTCTTGAGGACGGAGAGATTGATTGTTTTGAGGAATACAGCAGCTCCTTGTCTGTCACGCCCTTGTGGTGTTCGCCGTCGCTGCCATCCTATAAACCAAGGAGGTCGCTTTGAGGTAGGTCCGAGGTGTCGGCGCCATCGTCTTTACCGTCACCATCCACGTCATCAGCGTTTGGATCGTTGCTGACTCTGAGAGGCGAAAGGTGGCTGTCACGAGTCTGCGGCGGCGTCGCCGTCGTCGACGTTAGTATGTACACGGAACTAGGTGTAAGGCTTTCTACCTGTGGCTGGGCTGACCGCCTCTTTACTGGACGGAAGTCTTCCGAAGCTAGTGTTGAGGTATGGTCCGGTAATTCTATGGGGGTAATCATATCGGTGAATGAAGCGTAATTCTGCTTGCTTATTGCAGGCAGTCGGTTCCTTATGCCAACATCATCATAAGGTTCGTCCTACTCCAGAAAACTATCTTTAAAGGCATTAAAATAGGTTCCTTAAGTCTGCAGGAGGATTACTCACTATTATACATGTCTCCCGTGTTCTCTACGGAGAATGCGCGCATGCCAGCTGCATCTAGTTCGTCATCTTCATATTCTTACGGTCCGCCACTAGATTAGGTATCGCCTATACTATCACTTTCTCCAGCTGTGTTATCTAGAACTATAGGGAATTCTGTTATTAATCAGCAAATCAGTGCCGCAACGCTATCAACATACCTACCTGGACTGCTTCCATTAAATAATCCATCTACAGCTGAGTCCATCTCCTTAACACCTGCAGCCTGGTTAGGCTCTTCCTGGCCAGGCTGCTGACTCTGTAGTATCTATAGAGAAGGAACTGTGCTAAAGTCGCCTTCACTATCTATACACATATATTAGCCGGGATCTATTAGCTTGTATAGTTTAAGAGCTGGAAATACCTGGGTGTAACGAACCTGAAGGGCTAGCAGCTTCTACTGTAGCTGGTAGTCCTGAATTCAGAGCACGCAACGCATTGGAGCCTGATAGATTGGTTGGAAAGTCATCAATGTCGGCCCACTCTCCGTCATATCCGTGGGAGCTATCTTCGTAGAGGTTGTGCTCCGTTATTTTAGGCTTCGCCTTGGCCTTAGCCTTAGATTTCGTTTTGGACTTAAGTGCTGGAGGAATGTAAGGAATATATTTCATTGGAGGAAGCGAAGGGGGCAATGAAAGAGTGCTGAAAGAGGCTATTTTAGTGCAGAGATCTACTGGCTTCTCTAGCTGTAAGGATGGAGCTGGTCCGGAGGTTAAAATATGTGGCTACCTCTCCTAGCTAAGGAGCGCCACCTTATATACTGCTGCCGACAACACCGCTTAAGGCAGACTCGCGAGAAGCCCGCATAAATGCCGCATCCCAGCGCAGAAGCTCAGCCGTATGAGGCAGTGAGGACGGGCTCGAAGTCCGTCGCCCTTGGCGTTTCTGAGGCTATTGCATATCGTACTCGCAGGCGCCGTGGAGGCTTCATCATAACTGGAATATGCTAGGCTCCCTAGGCGATTGGCCAATAAATGTGGCAAGATACTTTTCTGACGGTTCTCCGCATCTCTGCCTGCCCATTTGCGTCATAACCTGCCGTCCGCATCTTTCAGCTGATCAAGAATCGAATATTGCTTCGAATGGAACCGCCGATCACTAGCTATTTCTTCGATCATCGGCCAACCCCCTTACATATGACGAGGCTATGTTAAAACAACGCATGAATGACCCATTCTCGCTGGCAGTGCCCTATGCCAGTCAGACGATTGGCTTAGAGGGCTCCGTTCACATTTTATAGTGCACCCAACGCCGTTGACCAGCCGTCAGCTGCCAACTTCCACCAGCTCCCTACTGGTTGCATTGAGACGTTACAACCATGTCAGACACTTCATACGAGGCGGAGCATCCTGTGGGGGGCCATGGTGGCAGCGTAGAGGTCATGAGAACGAAATTAATGCCTCATGCAAGTGCTTTGCTGCGTTATCACTGAGGTCTAGCCTCAGCGGAACACGGACAACAGAGCACGGATTGGCCAGAGTATTCCACTGAAGGACTGAAGTTGGAGAGTGTGATGTAGGATGACTAGAGCTGAGACAATGGCATGAGCGCCATTCACCGGAAGTGCCCCATTCCGGTCAGGATGGGGGGCGGGGGGAGAGCTCTGTTCATGTCTCATGGCCCATACCAACGCCAACACCAACGCCGAGCTGTCAGCCGTGAGCTTTCAGACACTAGCCCCTGCTCGTTGCACCTGCAATGTTACAACCACGGTAGACACGTCATGCGAGGCGGAGCGTCCTGTGGTTATGAGGACGAAACTGATGCCTCATGCGAGTGACCGGCCGCGTCATCATTGAGAGGTTTAGTCTGAGTGTGACACGGGTGACAGAGCGGATTGGCGAGCGTATTCGACCGAAGGAGCAGGGTGCGAGGCGAGATAATCAGAGCTGAGACAACGGCATAATGACTATGCAATCTGTCTTCAACTAAGTCATGCGTGAGGCAGTGCGTTGCTGATGCACCAATACCTCAGCGATCTTGGAGGAAACGGGGGGATGAGGGGAACGGTTGTTCAGTCGCATAGGGAGGCGCTGACCGTGCAACGGGTGGAGAGCATCCCTCCCTTGACCGCAAATGTGACTTCGGGTGAGGAGAGCGTAAAAGTTAAGGAGGGAGCGGGACAGAGAGAAAGGGAGATGCGTGTTGCTCGTGAATTTGTTACGGGTAGAAGTCCAGAAGTGCGTTATCCAGCAGGGCTCAGCGTGTGCGAAGGCTGAGATACCCAGCCTGTACAGGAGGGAGATGACAGGGACCACGGAGCAACGAAAGAAGAATTGGGTGCCATAGCAAGGCAGTCTGACTCTTCTGAGCGGCGGCTAGGTTTGAGAAAAATGCCTCATGAAGGATGATTAGGTGAGGGCGGTTAGCGCAGACCGAAGGCGGGCGAAAGGAAAGGGAGAGAGTAGAGAGAAAAAGGTGAGATGGGAAGGGAAAAATGACGGTGAGGGGAGAGCCTTTTATGAATAGATATTGAGAAGATTACCAGTTCAGGCGTGGTGCGAAAACCGTAAGTGAGGCCTGGATTACCCAAATAGGGTGCCTCCATTTCCTGATGCAGGCTTACCGTCTTATTATTTACTAATAAAAATGTAAGTACTTATTTTTTGTATTTTTTTTATAGAAAATTAAAAATAACTTTTAAAGTAAAAAGGTTTAAGTATTATAAAATATAATAATATAAAAACATAGCTTTATAATAATATATAAATAGTTATAAAAAACCTAAAACTTTAGTAATAAGCTAATAAATTAGAAAAAAAGTACTAAGTACTTTATATAGTTAATAGTTAGTAAAAAAATTACATAAAGTTTTTAATAAAATAGTATAATATAATTATAAATAAAAGTTAAAAAATATAATATTACTAAAGTTTAAAATATTAATTAGTAATAGTTAGAAATAAGTATTAAAAATTAAATTAGTAAAAAGCTTATTAAAAAAAAGTTAAGTAAAATACGTAAAAATATTATAAAAAAAAACTAATATATAGTAAAACATAAAAAGTATAAACTTTAATAAAAAGTATTATTATAAATTAAAATAAATTATATTAATAAATTTAGGTAAAAGTTAGTTAGATAATAACAATAAAAAGAAATTTATATAAAAAAACGTTTTTTTATAGTTTGTTTTTTATAGTTACTTTTTATATTCTAAATATAATAAAATGTTTTACTTTACTAAATAACTTATTTTAGTTTTACTACGGTTTTAAAACTTATTATATTATAGTTTTACTATTACTAAATATAGTTAAATTTTAGTAAAAAGCTTTTAGTAACTTTTACTAGTAATTTAATACTATTAAATTAAGTAAAGTCTTATTATATAATAATTATAACTACTTATTAAACTAAAAGTTATTAAATGTAATTAAGTTATAAAATATTAATTATACTATAGCTAACTTATTAATAGTAATAAATATAGTAATATTTAGTATACTTTAAATAGTATAATAGTAAATACAATAAATTTAATAGCTTAAATAAGTTATTTAAATACTTTAAATAAAAAATAGCTATATTTTTAATAAGTTAGTTAAAATTTAGCTACTTAAGTAATATAATAAAAAATATAACAAGTTATATAGCTTTATAATAACTATAAATATATATTATAAGTTTACTAAAAAAACACGTTTATTATTAAATAAAATTAAATTCTAGCTATAAAAATAAATATAAAAAGTAAAGCTATAAAATAGTTTTAGTTTTTAGTTAAAAATTATTTAAAAGCAAGTAACTTAAACTATAAAAACTATAATAATAAAGTAAAATAGGTTTTTACTAATTATTTAATATTTTCTAAAAAAAATAAATACTTTATTTAAAAACGTTAATAAAAAGCTTATAGTAATTAAAAATATTTTAAGCTTTATAATAAATTATATTAACTATAAAATATATAGTAAAGTTTAAATAGAAAAAAAAAAAATTATTAAAAATAATAATTAAAACAACTTAAATTAATAATAAGTAAATTAAAAAAAAATTTAATATTACTAAAAAATATAAAATATAGTTAAAGCTAGTTTATAACTAAAATTCTATAAATATAAATAAAGTACAAAAAAAGATAAAATATATTAAACTAAAAATAATAATAAAAATTAAAATATTAACTTTATAAAAAGGTCTACTTAAAATATAGTAAAGTTAAATATTTTATTAAAAACTATTTTAAAAAACTAGACTATAAAGTTACTATATTATATATTAAATTAAAAAAGTTTATATAAACACAAATATAAAATAAAATTAATTAAAACTAATATTAAATATATAAAATTTTTTAGTACTTTAAATTTAATTATTTAGTAAAGTATTAAATAATACTTTTAATACTAAAAAGATACTAAAAAATTACTAAAAAAATACTAAATAGTTATTTATAAAGCTTAGTTAAAACTAAATAATAACAATAAATAAAAAGTAAATAAAAATTTTAAGTTATAAAAGTTTAAATGTTAATAAAAGTATTTAATTTAATAAAAAAGTTATAAACTAATTAAGCACGTAAAATACTATATTTAACTAATTAACTAGTTTTTTTCTAAGAATTTATAAGTACTAAATTCTAAAATAAGAAAAATTAGATACTTTTTTAATTTAAAAGTTAAAAAAAAAAAAAAAAAAATAAACTATTAAAAAAACTATTTAAAAAAACTGTTAAAAAAAACTATTAAAAAAACTTTTAAAAAAAACTATTAAAAAAACTATTAAAAAACTATTAAAAAACTATTAAAAAACTATTAAAAAACTATTAAAAAACTATTAAAAAACTATTAAAAAACTATTAAAAAACTATTAAAAAACTATTAAAAAACTATTAAAAAAAACTTATTATAATAAAAAGTTGTAGTTAAATAAACTTTACTTTTTTTAAAAAAAACTTTTTAATAAAAAAACTAGTTTATGAAAAACTATTTTAAAATAATAGAATTTAAGTAGCTAAAATTATTCTATTAATTTTTTTTATAAGTAAATACTTTATTTTAATAAAATTAAGTATTAGAAAACTAATAGTAAAATCTTTTTTTAAAAGAATTTATATTTTTAACTTTTTTTAAAAATATTATAAGATTATACTTTAATAAACAATAAATATATTTAAAGTAATAATTTAAAAACAAATTAATTAAGTACTATTTACTATAATAATAATAGTTTTATATAACAATAGTATTTAGTAATTATAGCTTTAAATATAATTTACTAAATAGTAGTAATAAACAACTAATAACTTAGTTTTAAATATTATTTAAAAAAAAAGTTATTAAAAAAATTGTATAAAATGTAATAAATAGTATAAACTTTATTTTATAAAAAAATTATAAAAAAAAAGTACAAACTTTTAAGTTAAAAGCTTAAAAAAAAGTATATAATATAAAATATAATAATATAAAAATGTAGTTATATAATAATATATAAATAATTACAAAAACTTAAAAATTTTAGTAACAACTTAATAAGTTAGAAAAAAAGTATTTAATAAAATAGTATAATAAAATTATAAACAAAAGTTAAAAAAGTAATATTATTAAAGTTTAAAACACTAATAAGTAATAGTTAAATATAAGTATAAAAAATTAAATTAGCAAAAAGCTTATTAAAAAAAATTAAGTAAAGTATATAAAAAAGTTATAAAAAACTAATATATAATAAAATACTAAAAATACAAGTTTTAAAAAGGTATTTTACTATAAATTAAAATAAATTAACTTAATAAGTTTAAGTAAAAGTTAATTAGTTTAAGTAAAAGTTAATTAGTTTAAGTAAAAGTTAATTAGTTTAAGTAAAAGTTAATTAGTTTAAGTAAAAGTTAATTAGTTTAAGTAAAAATTAATTAATTAATAATACTAAAAAAATATTTATATAAAATTTTTTTTTTTATTAGTTTTATAGTATACTTTTTATAGTTACTTTTTATATTCTAAATATAATAAAATGTTTTATTTTACTAAATAAATTATTTTAATTTTATTTCATTTTTAAAGTTTATTATATCAAAGTTTTACAAGTATTAAATAAAATTAAACTTTAGTAAAAAACTTTTAATAGTGTTTACTAGTAATTTAATATTATTAAATTAAGTAAAGTTTTATTAAATAATAATAAACTAAGAAGCTTAAACTAATAGTAGAAAATTAAAAAAAGTATAAAAAAAATAAGATTGTTTATAAAACATAAGTATAATAACTAAAAATATAAACTATAAAAAAAGTAAGTAAGTAAAAATAAAGTACTATAATATATTCTATAAGTGAGCGCTCTATATAAGTGAGTGCTCTACTTTAAAACTTATCTAAAAATTAAGAATTCGCATTTAAATATCTTAATAACTATATAATAATAAATTCTAAAAATTTAACAGGCAACTGGGAGTGCTTTGAAATAGATGCCATTGAATTTTTAAAAGCTAGCAATTAATGGTTATTAAGATATTTAAGAAAAAGCGACTTTAGGGGCCGAAATTCTACTATCTTAATAACTATTAATTTCTAGCTACTAAAAATTTAATAGCATCTATTTCAAAGCACTTCTAGTTACCTATTAAATTTTTAGAATTTATTATTATATAGTTATTGAGATATTTAAATGCGAATTCTTGATTTTTTAATAAGTTTTAAAGTAGAGCGCTTACTTGTGTAGAGCACTTACTTATAGAATATATTAATAATAAAATATAAACTTTTTTTAGTATAGCATACTTAAAGATTTTCTTACTAGTAAGTTTTTTTTATAAAAGGAATTAGTTTATATAAACTTATTAAGGAAATTAAATTAAGTAGTAAATAAAAATAATAATAATAATAAGTTAATATATATTTATATACTTTTAATAATTTTTTAATAAAAGTTTTTTTAGTTATTATAATAACTTTTTATATTTAGTGAAAGTATTATATTATTTTCTAAAACTAATAATTTAATAGTAAATAAAACATTTTTATATTAAGTAGCTAAACTATTTATATAAAGTAAATAAAAAACAAGTATAATTATTTAATAAATAGTAGTTTGTTTAATAAAAGTTATATTAATATAAAATTTATAACTATTAATAATTAGTAAATACTAGTTTTTATTATACTAAAGTTTTACTTTTATATAGTAATTAAATACTATTATTAGTTATTTAAATTTATAGCTATTATTTATTTATTAATATAATTTAAAGCTAATAAAGTAATTTAATTTTGTTTCTATTTTAACTAATATTTTTAAGCTTTTTTATATTATACTTTTTTTATAATTTTTTTATAATTTTTTTTTATTAAGTATTCTAATAAAATAGTTTTTTTTATTTATTTATATTATTATTATTAAATATAGTAAAACTTTTTTTAATAAAATTTTTTTAATTTAAAACTAAGTATTTTAATAGTTTATATTTTATTTTAACAGCTATTTTTATTTTATAGTACTTATTTTTAATATTACATAAATTAAACTATTTAGTTTTTTCTAGTTTATTTATAAATTTTAAAATTAAAAATATTAAATTATAATTTTTTAGTAATATATTATTAAAATGTTAATAATGTATATAAAGTTATAATATTTTTTTTATAAATAGTATTAGTAATACTATTTTACTTTTACTAATTATAAATTATAAAATGTAATAATATAAAAATATAGCTATATAATAATATATAAATAGTTATAAAAAACTAAAAACTTTAATAGGAAGTTAATAAGTTAATAGTTAAAATAGCTAAAGTTAACTACTCTAAAATAAAGTTAATAAAAATACGTAAAACTAAAGTATTTATATAAGCTAGTATTAAGATATTAAACTAAAATAAGTAAATAATTATATAACTTAAATATACTTTAAGTAAGCTAACTATTATATAAGTATAATATTAATAGAGTTTAGAATACTAATTAGTATTAATTTAAAATAAGTATTAAAAATTAAATTAGTAAAAAGCTTACTAGAAAATTAAAAAAAATTAACTTTAGTTAAAGTAATTTTATTTAAAAATTAAAGAAAATAAGTTTAAAAAATAAGTATTTTAAGTAATTACTTAATAAAGTTAAGTAAAAGTTAATTAGCTAAAAGTACTAAAAATAAACTATTTAAAAAAAAGTTTTATTTATATTATTTACTTTTTGTAATTACTATTATTTTTACTTTAAATTAATAAAATGTTTTAACTTTATATTATAACTTGTTCTAATTTTACTATATTTTTAAAACTTATTATACTAAGTATTTTAAACACAAAATATAGTAAATATTTAGTTTAAAATTTTTTATACCTTTATTTTTATAATTTAACGTTATTTTAATATTAGTTATAATATAGCTAAATTATTATTAAATATAAATATACTAATTACTAAGCATAATAAAGCTTCTTTAATTTAAATTAGAAAATTTTTTTTAATTAGAAACTATACTAAGATAGTACTAAGGTTTTTTATATTCTTATTAAGTAAAAAAAGTTATATTACGGGATTAAGCTTTAAGTAAAAAACATTAAAACTTTTTTATATAATTAATACTTTAATATTTTAATTAATATTTTTAATAAGTAAGCTACATGGATAAGTAAGCTATATATTTTAAAACTTACTAAAAAATCAAGAATTCGCATATGAATATCTTAATAACTATTTAATAAATAATTCTAGAAATTTAACAGGTAATAAAATCTCTATTACGTAATTAGTTTATTTATTCTACCTAAAGGAAATACTAAGAATTTAGTTAAAAATACTTATATAACTAATATTTTAATATTTTAACTAATATTTTTTTATATAACTTCTTTTATGTAATATATAGTTTACTAGTATACTTACTATATTTTACTAAATAAATCTGCTTTCTCCTTATAGCTAGTGTGGAAACTCTATAAATACTATTATTAAATTATTTTCTAAAGTTCTATACTAAGCTACTTTTAGAGCTATATATTAAATTCAAATTACACTTTCTATAAAAGAAAAAAAGGTTTAAGAAAGTCTTCTCTTTAATATATATTAAATTTAATTTAAATTATATTCCCTGTAGGGGAAAAAGAGTTTAAGGGGATCTCTCCCTTAATAGCTAAATCTAATTTAATATAGAAGCTAATTCTAATTTAATATAAGAGCTAATTCTAATTTAATATAAGAGCTAATTTTAATTTAATAGTTATTTCTCTAATATAACTTCTATTATACTATTTCTTTTTTAATACTACTTTTCTATTAATACTACTTTTTTTTTAATACTACTTCTTTTTTAATGCTATTTCTCTTTTAATACTACTTATTTTTTTTAATATTATTTTTTTTAATACTGCTTTTTTTTTTAAACACTATTTCTTTTTTAATACTATTTTTTTTAATACTACTTTTTTTTTAATGCTGTTTCTCTTTTAATACTATTTCTCTTTTAATACTATTTCTTTTTTTATATTATTTTTTTTTATGTTGTATTTTTTTTTATACTTTTTTTTTTCTTACGCTGCTTTTTTTCTTACGCTGTTTTTTTTATACTATTTTTTTATAACTACTTTTTTTATATAGTTTTTTTTATACTATTTATTACTAAGTGCAGTAAAGTCTTCTAACTTTTATATTAACTTTAGTATTTTATTTAGTATATTATAAATAGTATAATAATAAGTATAATAAATTTAATAACTTTATTAACTTATTTAACTACTTTAAATAAAAAAAAGTTTTAACTATAGTAAAATATTATATTTTATAAGCAAGCTACGCACCTAAGTAAGTTATATATCTTAAAATTTACTAAAATCTCAAAATATTCCATCTTAATATCTTAATAACTACTTAATAATAAATTATAAAATTTGAAATTTGAACTTTTATATATATATTACAGCTTTCATGAGAGTTGCATAAACATTAATTAAGTAGTTTCTAAGATATAATAATTTAGAAGCTAAAATAAAGCTAAATTACTATATCTTAGAAACTACTTAACTAATGTTTATGCAACTCTTATGAAAGCTGTAATATATATATAAAAACTCAAATTTCAATTTTTAGAATTTATTATTAAGTGGTTATTAAGATATTAAGGTGGAAAATTTTGAGATTTTAGTAAATTTTAAGATACGCAGCTCACTTAGGTGCGTAGCTTGCTTATAAAATATAATAATTAAAATTTAACTATTAAAAGAATAACGTATTTCACGGGCGAGCTGAACAAACGGGCGAGCTGAACACTTTACCAAGACCCCAACACTACTCTGATCTACAGTACTATTATGCCACCCACCAACCTAAAATCGATTTCTTAAGAAGCTAGAATACAGCTTGCTATTTAGGCTCTCGATCTAGGCCAAATATACGGCCTCCGAAACGCTGCACGCATCTATAATGTACCCCTCACGAGCCTAAAGATGCGACGCGACGGAATCACCTCACGACATGATACCACGCCCAATTCGATGAAGCTTACGGTTTCTGAAGAGGAGGCGATAAAGAAGTACATTCTTGAGCTGGATTCAAGAGGATTTGCCTCTCTGCTTAATGCTGTTCAAGAGATGGCCAACAAACTCCTGGCTGAGCAAAGGATGAGCCTAGTAGGCATGAATTGGCCACACACCTTCGTCAAGCGTACGCCAGGGATTCAAATAAAGTACAATCAGAAGCTTGATTATCAGCGTTATAAACAGGAAGAACCAGTGATTATACAAGGCTGGTTCGACCTTGTATGTAACGTGAAGGCCAAGTACGGTATACAGGACGAAGACACCTATAACTTTGACAAATCCGGCTTCCAGATGGGCATAATAACTTAGCAGAAGGTTATTATAGGCTCTAAGAGACGGCATTGACTAAAGGCCTTCTAGCTAGGTAATTATGAGTGGGTTACAACAATCCTGGCTATTAGCGCACTAGGGTACGTGATTCCACCCTTCATCATCTATAAGGGTAAGAATCACCTCTCTGCCTGGTACCAGGAACTCAGTATACCGCGTTAATGGCAATTTGGTGTCTCTAATAATGGCTGGACAACTAATGAGCTTAGTCTCGCGTGGTTGAAGCACTTTAATGAGTGTACAAAGGAACGTAGTATTAGCACGTACTGTTTGTTAATTATTAACAGCCATAAGAGCCACAACTCTCTCGCATTTACGGAATACTATAAGGAGAACAAGATTATCACTCTATATATACCGGCACACTCATCACACATCCTACAGCCACTAGATGTGGGTTGTTTTTGGCCTTTGAAGAGGGCCTATAGATGCCAAGTTAAGAAGCTAATACGTAATTAATTTAACTACATTACTAAACTAGAGTTCTTACCAGCCTTCCGCGACGCGTTTAACGCATTAATTACTGAGAGTAATATCTAAGAAAGCTTTCAAGGCACTGGCCTAGTTCCATTCGACCTAGATAAGATGATATCAAAGCTTGATGTTCAATTACACACGCCTACACTACCTATCAACACAGAGGTCACCTGGCAGTTAAAAATCCCAAAGAACTATCGTGAATTTAGGTCGTAAACGAAGCTAATTACTAATAAGTTAGGTAGCTCCCCCTTATCTTTAAAGGATGGATACCAGCAGCTTGTTAAAGACACTCTCACAATAGCTCAAGAGATAGTGCTTATACGTAATCACGTTATTAAGCTTAAAGTAGCTAATAAGACTATATCTTAACAGAAGCAGCATAAAAGGAAGCATATCCAGAAAGGAGAAGTACTTAGCTTTAGTGCTAGCTAGAATAAATCCACTAAAAACCCTACTACTACAAGTTCTAGTAGTAAGAAGGGTTATAGTAAGGTAAGAATAGATAGAGCTAAACTAACTTAAAAGTGCTGTAGTAACTACAGTAGGATTAAGCATAACGCTCAAATATATAAAATTAATAAAAATAGTACTATAAAATCTAGCAGCGATGAAAATAGTACTATAACTAATAATACTATTAAGTAATAGTATTATAAATAATAGTACTTTAATAGGGTTTTAGTAAAGTGTTTAGCTCACCTATTTATTCAGCTCGCCCATAAAATACGTTATAATAAAATATGTAATAAGTTACATAATTTTATAATAACTATAGATATATATTATAAATTTAATAAAAATATATTTATTATTAAGTAAAATTAAATTTTAACTATAAAAATAAATATAGAAAATAGAGTAATAAAATAGTTTTAGTTTTTAGTAAAAAATAACCTTAAAATAAGTAATTTAAACTAAAAAATTACAAATTAAAATACTATAATAATAAAGAATAATATGTTTTTATTAGTTACTAAGTATTTTTAAAATAAATAAATATTATATTTAAAAAAGGTAATAAAAAGCTTATAGTAATTAAAAAAATTAAAGTTTTATAATAAACTATATTAGCTATAAAATATATAATAAAGTTTAAGTAATAATAATTATAAATAAAATAAAATAGTAAGCTCTTAATTAAAATTTATTACTAAGAATTTAAAAAAAAATTAAAGAAATTATTAGAAATAATACTTAAAATAACTTAAATTAATAATAAATAATATATATAGAAGAATACTAAAATCGTGATTTAATCTATACTATTATATAGAAATTCTTTTCTATATTATTTTATTCTCTAGAGTAAACTAATAGTAAGAATTATATCTATTACTAGTATATAATATTTAGTATTACTAGAGAACTCTTTTTAAAAGCTTAATTCATAAAATAGTTAGAATAGTAGAGTTTTTAAATACTAAGTACAAACAACTAACTAAAGAATAAAAGAATTAGATAAAAATAATTTAATATATTATTTAAAAAGCTGTCCTGTTAGCTACTCTGGTTTAATAATATAATAAAATATTTCTATACTTATACTGCTTTAAGAGTGTATTATATTAAGAATAAAAATAATCTAAAATTCTAAGCCACTTATAAGAGACTTAATAATAGATTCTTAATAGACTTAATAACTAAATAAATAACTAAGTATACTTTAATAGTGATTTAATAAAAAATCTTAAACAGTATAATACTTATAGCCTTTAATAAAAATAAGTTATTAAAAAGTCTTAAATAGTATAGTACTTATAGCTTTTAATAGATAACTAGTTTATTTATATCTAAAGTAATTTAAACACTGTAGACTTAAACTACTGTATAAGTTATTAGTCTTAAGTAAACTTAAGTAGGACTTAATAAAATAATAGAATATAAACTTAATTAGTAAAAAGCTAAAGGACTAATAGTTATATAATATTAAATTATTATAAAGTTTACTTTTATAAGACACGGACGGCTTATTATCTTAAAAGAGTTATAAGTAATATAAAATAATCTACTAAGTATAAAAGAAATTATAGGGTATAGTATATAATAGTAGTAATAAATAGTTTTAAGACACTTACTTTATAGAATAGCTTTAAAGTAGACTCTTAGTAAACTTATACAACCTTATATATACATAATTCTTTTAAAAATATTTATATATAGTAGGCTTTATAATAGGAGAAGAATTATACTCTTACTAATAACACTATTTATATAGCCTAAAAGAATGAATGTGTGTGTTAGTTTATTTAGAGAGTAAATAACAGCACTATTAAAATAAACTTAAAAAATAAATCAGAAAACTTATATATCTAAATATATAATAAAAAACTTAAGTGAATAAGCTATAGCAAACTCTACTATATAATATATAATATATATATAATTTTTTAGACTTAGTTTTAAAAGCATAGTGGCCTATTACGCTCCTAAATACTATTATAAAAGTTATAAAGATAATTATAGTAGAGTAGCTAAAGTAATTAGTAAAATAATATAATATACTTTTAATTTAGTAAATAAGTATAAGGTAATATAGGTCTATAGATATAGCCTTTAATTTTCTTATAAACTAAGTTTATACTATCTAGGGAGAAAAAGGCTCTGTTGTAACTCTTTTAGTACTTAATATCTCTAAAATATTTAATAAAATAGTCTATAAAAACCTTATATATATTTTATAAATAAAGAGAATTCTATAATAGCTTATCTACTAAATTAAAGTATTTATAACAAACTAGAAAATAATAATTATTCTCTTAGATTATAAGATAGTGCTTTTTAACGTGCTAGCTAGGATCCTATAAAGTTTATTTCTTTTACTAATTTTTTTTCTATTCTATTTTATAGAGCTTCATAAGGCTTGCGGTAATACCTATAAGAATATATATATTAGTAATTTTATTAATAATACTATACTTCTTATATATAGTTTCTTAATAGAAGTTAACTGCTGTATTTTTAAATGAATTTATATCTATTACGTTAGCTAAATAGCCTACTATAAAGTAGTTTTTATACTAGAAAAGTATAAACTTATATATCTATTATAAAACTTAAGATGCTTTAATATGGTAGTTTCTATAAATATTAACAGCACTAAAAAAAAGCCTATAAAAGAGATTTAAGTTCTTAAAATATAGCTTAACCCAGCTCTCTATTAGGGTATATATATTTATAAAATTTTTTAAAAGATAAAAAGATAGTAGTAAGCTCTTTATTATCTTACTATATTAATATAAAAAGCTACTTTTTTATAAGTAAGATAGATTTATAATACTATAATACTCCTAGTACTTATTTTTAGAGCCTTAATTTAATACTAGTCTAGTTAAAATAAGTCCAGAAAGATCAGTGGCTACTTAAATTAATTCTATAAATTCTAGATAAGATGCTTATAAATAATTACTAGAGTATATTAAGCTATACTAATAGTAGTACTTAAAATAGAAATCTTTACCTCTTTATTATAGGTTACTCTTAATATAAAGATTGCTAGCTATAAATGCTATATAAAGGCTTTAAATATAAAATAAGAAATCACATAAGTATATATAAAGATTTAAAATAGAATTTAAAAATAATAAAGCCTTATCTACCTACGTATAATAAGGGAAAAGTGTATAAATTAGGCTTTAAAATAGTTTACAGATATATAAGAACCTATTAAAGGCTAGGAATAAATAGGAATGGATATAGAAAATATATTAATTAAACTATAAACCGCTACAACACGTAAATAATAGTAAGAGTAAATTATTTAAAAATATAACTAAAACTTAGCATGTTAATAAGCTCTAGAAAAAGAAGTCTTTAAAACCCATATAATCCTCTATAAGGTAGAAAGTTTAATTCTTATTTAAGTCTATATAAAATAAATTAGACTTATAGCGTTTTTTGTAAAAGTCTGGTTAAAAATTTTTCCTATAGCTACATACGTCTGTAGTTATAGATAGAAGATAATAAAATATATTATTCTTTATTATCTTTAGTTTATAGATATAAGAATAGCTTTATAAGATATAAAATCCAGTAAAATTAATTTCTAGTACTTTATAAGATTAATAGAGGGTGTAGTTAAGCTCTTATAATAACTTATATAAATAAATATCCTACTGCAGTTCTCTGTAGCTATAGAACTATTTTATAGAGTATAAAATAAATAGAAAAGTATTTATAGTAGGTAGATAAAATGCTATAGCTAGAGTTATAAACTCTTTTTACTTTATAAAAGGTACTATAAGTAGCAAGAAAATAGGTCATATATAGCAAATAAAAAAAATAAAGATTATTTTCTTAAAAGCGGAGGCTATGTGTCTTGTAATAGATTTTTCTTTATATAATTAAGTCCGTAAAAGGTCTATATAGCATACCAATACCTAAATTAACATAAAAACAATAATAATAATAATAATAATAATAATAATAATAATATAAAATAATATAAAAAAAATTTATAAAAAATAATAATACTATTATTACTTAAAAACTTAAAAACTTAAAATATAATTATAGCTAGTTTATACTAAAACTTTATAATTATAAATAAAGTATAAAAAAAAATAAAAAGTTAAAACTTATTAAATTAAAATAAATAAATATATATATATATATAATAAAATAAAATAAAAATAAAAACCAAATTAATATTAAAATTAAAATTAAATTAAAAAAATTAGTTAAAAAAGATTGTTTAAAATATAGTAAAATAAAATGTTTTAAAAAAATTACTTTAAAAAGCTAATTAAATTTAAAGTTATTATACTATATACTAAATTAAATAAAACTTGTAAAAAAAAAAAAATGTAAAACAAAATTATTTAAAAACAGTATTAAATATATATAGTATTAAATATATAAAGTATTTTAGTACTTTAAATTTATCTATTTAATAAAGTGTTATATAATTTTTTAAATATAAAAAAAACTAAAATAAGTACTAAATAGTTATTTATAAAGTAATGTAAAATTAACACAATATTATAAATAAAAAAGTAAAAGAATAATTTTTTTACAAAAAATTATTATTTTTAAACTATTGTTAAAATAACTTAAAAGTAAAAATAACTTTTTTTATAGTTATTAATAATATTTTATTAATTATAATAAAACTTTAAATTAAACAACAAAAATATTAAATTTGTAAATTAAAACAATATTTAAAAAAAGTATTTAATAAAATACTAAAATATTACTTTAAAAAATAATTAACTTTTACATAATATTATAAAATAATAAAAACTAAAAGATATTAATATTATAATAAGTAAAAATTTAAATAGTAAACTTAATTTAAAAAGTACTAAGTACTAAGTAATAAATTAAAGTTAATATTAAATTATATATAAGTTTTATTAAAAATAATAAAAACTTAAAAACTAAAAAGTAAATAATGTAAGTTACGAAAACTTATTTTATATTAAATATTTTTTACAATAAAAATACTTTAACTATAAAAAAAGAAATAACGTTAGTATATAATAAAAACTATAATAAAACTATTTTTTATTAAAATACTTAATTTATGTGAAAATAAAAGTACTATAAAATAAGTTTATACTAATTTTTTTAAAATAAGAGTTTAAAAAGCTAAATAGTTTTTAACTACTAATTACAGTTAATAACATAACTATAAAAACTTAAAGTATAAAAAAACTTAAAGTATAAAAAACCTTTACTTTAAATAGTTATAATAAAATAATAAAATTATTGAAAATACTTAATTATTAAAATAATTTTTAAATAAATAACTATTTATACTTATAATTAGTATATTAAATAAAACACTTATTTTAAGTAAATAAGTATAAAAATATATTATACTTTATAAAGTTAAAAACAAGCTTATAAAAATATAACATGTTAAAAATAATATTATAAACTTTAAAAAAAATTAATTAACTTAAAAACTAAAATAGTATCTATAAAAGGAGTAAGTTATAAAAATAATTACTATATTAAAATAATAAACTTAAAAAAAAACTTTATTTTAAAATAATACTAGTTTATTAAGTAAAATTTAAATATAAATTAATTTTTTTTTTAAAATTAATAACTAACATGTAAAATTATACTAATTTAAATTCTAAATTATTAAAAAACTACTTTAATAATTAAATATATTTTATTAAGTAAAATAATATAACTATATAAAAAGTAAAAAAATAATATTAATATTTTGTAAATAAAAATATTAAAATTAATACAAAAAATTGTAAGTTTTACTATTTTAATAAAATATTAAGAATTTAAAAAGTTATTTAAAAAAAAAAACCAAAAAAATTCTAAAATATAAACTATAAAATTATTAAATATTTATTATAAGTTGCTAACTTACTAACGTAAATTATACTAGTAATAAGCTATCTAATTACTTATATAATACTTAGTAGTTCCCTCACTTCTAGATTAGATAGCTTATTAGACTTAGTAGAAGTTAGTTAACTTAATAAAGATAGAAAGAAGTAATATAGTAAGTTAAGATTTAACAGAATAATATTAAACTATTTCACATAAGGTATAGATCTTAATTTTAGAGTAACTATAAAAAATCAAAAATAATCATAAACTGTCTGATGTCTTATACTTATAGTAAATCCTCTATGCGTATATTATATACTTATTAGTAGTATATTAAATACTACTAGAGACTACTAAAGCTACTAGAGATTCTATTATCTTACTTTATTTCTATCTGCTAAGTCCTACCCTGTTACGTGAATAATTACTTCTAATCTACTAATATAGTTCTATATTTCTATTTTTATTTCTTAGCCTATGCCTTAGCCTGTGCTAATACGTTTTATATCTACTTATAGTTCTTTCTTTCTAGCTTAAATATACGTTTTTATTTTAGAGCTTTATTAGCTGTTATCGCTAGTTCCCTTAGCTCTTTAAATATAGTTACTTTATTATTACTATTTATAACATTATCCCCCTCTTCCAAGTCTTCGTCTTAGAAGATAGTTTTCTTTTTCTATAAGTAGTATAAAGGCAGTAGGTCTTTTACTTTATGTTCTAGATTATAAGACCCTTAACTTCCTTTCTTTCCTGCCTAGCTTTTTAATGATGATATGTCTTAAGTTATCTTTAATACATATTTACTACCTAGCTTCTTAGATTTGTAGTAAACCCTATTATATACTAACGCCCTACTTAAACTATTCCTGTTAAGGCGATAATTGCCTTATAAATTTAAGTTCTAGTCATTATTCAGCCTATGCTAATCGTAACGTGAAGTGTGATTTAATTATCTTATAACCAGAATAGAATTAACTTAATCGTAATAAGGAAAAACTTTGTTGTTAACTTAATTCCCTTAAAGATTAATGCTTTAAGCTTTGTACTTAAGAGTTACGACTTTACCATAAGCTTATAAAAGTTAATTCTAAAGAGAAGAAGATATTTAATTAAGAGATAACCTTAATTTATAAGGTTTAAGCTCTTAAAGAGGCTGAGGCGTGTTCTTAGAATTAAAAAACTTATATATTATAACCTACAGTGCCGGCTTCTTCCTAACCTGTTTTACCTTCTCTTTCTTTTAGTCTAGATTAGAACGTGTTATAGTTATTATTTTTATAGAATATAGCCCTTATTAGTTTATCTAATAGTACTAGTTAATTAGCTTTAAACTATTTCTTAAATTTCTAATTAGCTTCTACGTATTGTCTTTAGGTTTATAGTCTTTTTACCTAATTAAATACTTCCACTAATACTTAAACTGTTAGTAGTCTAGAATTTACTAAACTTTATACTTAATAGTTTTCTTCTTAAGTTTAAGTTTTATCTGCAGTTTGGCATTCGGTGGTGCTGGTTCTAATTTTGAAATATAAAAAACTAGGTAAATTCTTATGTCCTTAGATAGTTATAGTTTATAATTCACAGATTTTATTTATTTCTTAACCTTAAATAGTCCTAACTTAACGTGATCCAGTTTTTTTAATGGTTATTTTATTTCTAAATTTTTTTATAGTAGGAAAACCTTATCCCTTTTCTTAAAGATTAGTTTTTTAACTTTAGACTTATCCTTCTATTACTTACTAATAACTTCTTTTTAAGTAATTTTTCTTACTATTTCTTAATAAAGTTGCTGTAACTTATTAACTTTTATTCTTACTAATTCTAATACCTTATTTAGAATCCGTGGTTCTTAATAAGCTATAGGCTTATAACTATAATTCGTAAAGAATAGTAATCTTCTAGTAGTTAATAACTTTACAGAGTTATATATAAATTTAGCTATTAGTAGTAAATTAATCTAATTATCTTATTATTCATTAACATATATTTATAGATATTATTCTAGTGTTTGATTTGTCTATTCTGTTTGTTTATCTATTTATAAATAAAATACTATTAAGAGACAATACTCAGCTCCTAACTTTCCTATAAACGTTTTCCAGAATATTAATGTGAATAATTTGTTTCTATCTGTAATAAATTCTTATAATAGTCTATATCATGCTATTAATAGTTTAATGAGTATAATTACTAATTCATCTACTTTAACCTCTATATATGTTAGTTTAAAATATGCGTATTTTATAAGTTAGTTTACTATAACTAATATCATGTTATACTATTAGCCTCTAAAGATAATTATTATTAGTATTCTTATAATAAAGTTTATTATAACTAATTCCTATAGTAAGTCTGGTAAAGGAATTGATTATATAAGTCTATATTTCTTATATTTTATTACCTTATTCTTTTTACACTTAATACATTCTAAAAGAATAGTTCTAATCTTTTTTTATATTCCTAGAATCTAAAAGTGTCTATTAACTTATTTAATAGTTTTTTTAATTCCCTAATATCCATGCATTTCGGCTGAATGTTAGTTTTTAATAAGTTTAGTCTATAATACTTCTAGTACAAAAATAGTTGCTGTTTTATGCTATTATAATTATTTATAGTTATATTCTCTAATCTATTTTTACTATATGTTTTTAATAATAACTATAGTCTTAATATCTATTTATAAGCTTCCTAAGAATCTATCTGGTTTTTATTTAAGTATTATATTATAAATTTCTAGTATATTTCTTATATAATCTACTTATTAGTTAAGTGTGTTAGCTGCTGTGTTTTCTTTTCCTAACTTATAAAGTATTTAAAAGTTAAATATAGAAACTAATTTCTATTACCTAACTTATTATTAATTTAACTTCTTTATTATTATAAATGCCGTTAGATTCTTATAGTCTAAATATATAATAATTTAATACTTAGTTCCTTCTAAGTAATGTCTTTATTTCTTAAATGCTTAAACTATTATTAATAGCTTCTTATTATAAATATCATAATTTAATTTAGTAGTTATAAGTTTATGAGATAGGAAATCTACTAGGTGTTTATATCTATTATTTTATATCTATAATAGAATAGCTTTTATAGCTCTATCTAATGCATCCATATGTATCTCTATTTAAAGTTATAGATTAAATATTTTTAGTATTAGTAGTTATTAGAATATATTTTTTAATATTATAAAAGCGTCCTCTTCTCGTTGTTCTTACTTAAATTATTAATCTTTTTTAAGCAATTCCGTTAAGAGTAATGTGATTTTTAAGTAGTTCTTAATAAATTATCAGCAGAAACCCATAAATCCAAGAAAAAAATAAACTTTTTTTATATTTATTAGTATAGGCTAAGATAGTATATTTTTTACCTTATTAGAGTTAACTACTATTCCGTTTTAGGATACTAAATATCCTAAGAATTTAACTTCTATTCTATAGAATATATATTTTTCTGTTTAAATATATAGCTTGTTGTTATAAATAGTAATAGTAAAATAACTATATTTAAGAAGCTAAGAGAACTAGTAATAATAGCTAATAAAGCTCTAAAATAAAAATATATATTTAAGCTTAAGAGAAAGAATTATAAGTAAGTATAAGATATATTAGCACAGGCTAAAGCACAAGCTAAAAAGTAAGAATAGAAATATAAAACTATATTAAAAGATTAAAAGTAGTAGCTTACATAACTAAAGAAAACTTAGTAAATAAAAATAAAGTAAGATAATAGAATCTCTAGTAGCTCTAGTAGTCTTTAATAGTATCTAATATACTAAACACTAGTATAGAATATACGCACGGAGGATTTACTATAAGTATAAGACATTAAATAGTTTATAATTATTTTTAGTTTTTTATAGTTACTCTAAAATTAAGATTCACACCTTAAGTGATATAGTTTAATACTATTTTATTAAAATATAACTTATTATATTTCTTTCTTCTTATTCTTTACTGAGTTAACTAACTTCTACTAAGTCTAATAAGCTATTCAATCCGGAAGTAAGAGAACTACTAAGTGTTATATAAGTAATTAAATAGCTTATTACTAGTATAATTTATATTAGTAAGTTAGTAACTTATAACATTATAACTACCACCTTAAGAAATTAGGAAGAATTATTAGATAGAATTCTAATAACTAATTATTAAGAGTTTATAACAACCCACTATAAGGACGAACAGGAACTTTATTTGTTATTAGAAAGTAATAATAAAAAAGAAGTTATAGTAAGATTTTTATCTATAACTAGAAGTATATCAGAAGGAATAAAGAGTATATAATAAGTTATCCAGAAATAAAAAACAGCTATTATAAAGCTATATAATACTCTAGTAAACTTATAATAACAGGTTAGAACTAACTAACAGACTAAAGCTAGTTAATAAGGAGAAATAGTAAAAATATAACCCCCTAAAAAGTTTAATAGAAATTAAAATAAACTTAAGATCTTCATAACAATAATAGATCTCTACTATTAGTTTAATTAAAGATTATTTCCAACTAACTAGGATCAGATTCTGGCGGCTAGTATGAACATAATAGGTAAAGCTATATAATAGTTTAAACTACTAATAAAAAACTATCTTATTAATAGAGACTTTAACTTAGAAGTAGCAGGATTAGCTAACTATAATAGCAACATATAATAAGCTTTTAAGAACTATAAATACTTTAAGCAAGAAATAATTATAGTCTTTAAAGAAATTAATAAAGAAATAAAGGTAATCTAAAAGCTTTAATAACTTAAGTAATAAACGTTAGCAGTAAATTATATAGCAAAGTTTAAATAAATTTAATCATAACTTAATTAAGTAAACTAGCTATTAGTTATGATATACTATAAAAAACTAAAAGATAGAATTAAGAATAAAATCTCCAGAGGAAAGCGGCCAAGCACCTTATTAGAAATTATTAAATAAATAGTAATTATTAATAACTAGTAGTATTAATAAGAGTAGGAGAAAAGAGCACGTAAGAAATTAATAATTTATATACTTAAAAGAAATAGAAAAGACAATAAAACCTATAATGAAATAGATATTAATATTAAATAAGTATTTATTAAAAAGGGGTAAGAAAAGTAAGCTAAGAAATAAATAAAACGCTACGCATATAAGGCCTGTCTAGAATATAAAAAACAGAGACACTTTATTAAGAATTATAAACAATAATAATTAGATATTAAGAAGGCTTATATTTAGACTAGGGTATTAAAGAAATTTAAGGTAGCAATAGTCTAAGTAAAACAAGCACAAGATATAGTAACTAAAGAAATAATTAAAAAGAAAATCTAGAAGGAATAATACTGGGTTTATGGAAGTTATATATACCTTAATTAAAAATACAAATTATTATATTAAAAAATTAAGAATTATTTAGTAAAATAACTTAATAAAATAATTACTATAATATAAAAAGTAGTAGTGCAACAGCATAATGCAGAGACCAAAAAGAAAATATAAAAATTCTATAGAATTATAGAAAAAGAAGAGAGACTATTTTATAAAGAAAATTAGAAATTTAAGTAAAGAAAGAATTAAGAAATAATAGAAGGTAAGAAGTTAATATCTATAATAATTATACAGCGCGTATGCTGGAGACACTGTTGAATATATAAATTAAAATACTACTAAAAAAAATACTATATTACTAAATACTAGGAAATTACTTTAAGAGACAGAATATATAAATACTAATAAGCGTTATAGTCAGCAAAAAATAAGTAATATAAAAAATTAAGTAGATAAGAATTAGCTATATAGATAAACGAAATCTACTAATAAATATTTATACTAGTTATAACTAATACAGTATACTACTACCCTGTTAGGTACTATTAGAAAAAGAAGGAAAAAAAACCCCTTTACTAATATTATAAGTACAGGATAATAACACCGTAAATAAAGTAATAAAAAAAAATACTGAATATATATAGTATTTAATTATATAGAAAAGAACTATAAATAAAATAAACACGCTATACATATTAAAGGACTAAGAATAAGAAAAGTGTTATAATAACTAGTAAATAAAAAAGAACTTAATCTATAATAAGAACTAGTTTTTATAGGATAAATACTAGATAGGATGCTAATAATACTAGGCTGAATATTATTAAGAAGAATAGTTAGCCACAGACTCACACAAAAAACTCATATATTAAGAATATTTCTTGAGATGGAAATGTTAGGATTATGGAGAATAAGCTAAAAAAGTATATAAAATACTTAATAAGAAAGCATACTAACTCTAGAGATATCTAATTTATAGACCTAATAAGAAAACACTAAAGAAGCAACTGCTATTTAGGAGTTAGCTATAAATAAAAAACTAGAAAACTAATAGACTACAACCAAGCCACCGGAGAACTAAGAACTAAAGATTAGAAATAATATATTAATTATATACACGTAATTAAACTAGAGGAAATACGAAAATAAGTTATATATAAATATATATATTAATAGTAATTAAATACTAGCGCTTATAAACAGTAGGGCTAGCAAGACACTTATATTAAATAAGTAAATATAAAGATACTAGATACTAACTAGAGTTTTAGATAAACTTATGTGAGTAAGATATATAGATAATAATCTAACAGTATTTAAAAAAAGTCTAATTAATTTTAAAATATAGAATATAACTATTAAAGCAGCAGGTTACACAGATAACTGCTATATTAAAATTATAAATCTAGATAATAAAGATTTTATCTTAGGATAGAACTAGCTAGCATGATGGAACCTAATAATTAATTAGAGAATAAAAACTATAGAAATTAGAAATAACTACTACAGATAGTAATAAATAAGAGCTATAATATAAATAAAGAAAGTAATATTTTATAATACTATATTTATTATACCAAACAAATATCAGAAAGAATTTAGAGAATAGTTCTTTAAGGAAACTAAAGACTAGTTATTAGAATACTAGAAACGAGACTACAAAATCACGCTTAAAGAAGAAACAGATTTGAAACTAGAACTATTATATCAAGTACCCATATACTAATAGGAAGAATTATAAAAATTCTTGTAAAAAAACTAATAAAAAAAATATATATAAACTAGTCAAAGCAAGATAGCATCACCGATACTCTTTATACTAAAAAAGAATAGGAAACTAAGGTTATGTATTAACTACAAATACCTTAATAAAACTATTATTAAAAACTATTATCTTATACTACTAATATTAGAGCTTATAGATAAACTTAGAAGAGCTAAGTGGTTTAGTTTCTTTAATATTAAGAATAAATACTATCAGATATAAATAGCTAAGGGATATAAATAGATAATAGTATTTAAGATAAGATATAGACTATTTAAATACTTAGTTATGCTAATAGAACTTATAAATACACTAGCAACATTCTAGACAATTATTAATTATATACTAAGGGAATACCTAAACGTATTTGTAATAGCATATCTTAATAACATGCTTATATATATAAATAGAATACTAAAAGAATATATTAAGTATATTAGAAAGGTGCTAAGGAAGCTTAAGGAATATAAATTATATATCTAAACAAAAAAATATATATTCTATAAAACGGAAGTTAAGTTCTTAGAATACTTAGTATCCTAAAATAAAATAGTAATTAACCTAGATAAGACTAAAGATATTCTATCTTAGCCTATACTAATAAATATAAAAGAAGTTTATTCTTTTCTTAGATTTATAGGTTTCTGTAGATAATTTATTAAGAACTACTTAAAAATCACAGCACTCTTAACGGAATTACTTAAGAAGAATTAATAATTTAAGTAGGAACAACATAAAAAAAACGCTTTCATAATATTAAAAGAAATATTCTAATAACCACTAATATTAAAAATGTTTAATTTATGACTTTAAACGGAGATATATATAGATATATTAGATAGAGCTATAAAAGCTATTCTATTATAAATATAAAATAATAAATATAAACACTTAGTAGACTTTTTATCTCATAAACTCATAACTACTAAATTAAACTATAATATTTATAATAAAGAATTACTAGTAATAGTTTAAGCATTTAAGAAATAAAGACATTACTTAGAAGAAACTAAGTACTAAATTATTATATATTCAGACTATAAGAATCTAACAACATTTATAACAATAAAGAAGTTAAATTAACGATAAGTTAGGTAATAGAAACTAGTTTCTATATTCAACTTTTAAATACTTTATAAGTTAGGAAAAGAAAATATAGTAGCTAATACACTTAGTTAAAAAGCAGATTATATAAAGGATATACTAAAAATCTATAACATAATACTCAGATAAAGACTAGACGGATTTTTAGGAAGCTTATAAATAGATATTAAGGCAGTAGTCATTATCAAAAACACCTAGAAAAAATAAATAAGGAAATTTAATAATAGATAACTATACTAGAATTTAGACTAAGAAATGATTTATGTATTAAATGCGTTATAAACTAAATATAATAATAAACTTAGTCTTTACATATTATAGCATAAATACAGGTTAACAGAATAAGTTAGCTCTATTTTAGCTATACTAAGATAGAAAGAGAAGAGGTATAAAGAGGGCTTATCTCTAAATAGAGTAATATATAACTTAAGCGTAAGCTAGTCATACTCTAAGCTCTACGCTAAGTTATAGCTAGTATAGCTAGTTATAATATTATATAGCCTATAGTAAGTAAAGTGAATAGCACTGTTACATTACCCCCTTTTTAAGGGAGACTTGTTTTTAAGTCTCTAGGTTATAATCTCCTTCTTACTAATTTCTGTACTACTCTTGTTTTTAAAGCTGCCTTATTATTTTTCTCTATTACTTCTAGATCCTTTTCTGCTTTATATGCTTTTAACTAGGTGTTTAGTTATGCTAGCAGTTCTATCTTCTCTAGATAGGCCTTATAATAGTCTCTTATCTTATATAGGGTGCTTATAAAGCTTTAGGCGTTATACTAAGCAGAATCTAAGTTATAAGCTAGCTAGAATACTTTATACTATAGTCAGCTATAGAATAGGCAGCTATTAAGGATTTCCTATACTAGCTACTTAAGATATCTATTAACCTTAATAGGCGGTTTCTTAAGTTTAATTTAGCCAAATAGTAGGCAAGTAGAAGCCTTTTATAGATAGTTTATATAAAAGATATTAAGTATACGCATATGCGGTAGCAGCTTAAGGTAATAGGAATATCCTTTCATGCCTATAATAGGATAAAGTCCATACATTTATTAGTCTAGCTTCTAGCTAGATTAGCTAGTAGTAAAGTCTTTAGATATAATATATATCTTATTTTCTATAGAAAAGTCTAGCTCACGGCGCTTTTTATTAGCCTGTTAAGTCTATTACTCTTATACTTAAGCAATCCCTTATTAAGCTATCTCTATAGCTAGCTTTATTATATTATAGTAAGCTTTAGTATAGCTCTACGCTTCCTCACGTAACATCTATTTATAGACTATAATAGATACCTTTATATATTCCTCCTAGTTCCAGTGATAGATTAGCTAGTAGCTAAACTTAATTTAATAAAGTAATAAGCCTATAGTCTTATATAATAGAATTACTTAAACTTAGTCCATATAGGACAGCAGGTCTGACTAGTTATTTTAATAATAGTTAATAAATAAGCATAAGCACTAATTAATGTACTAGTTTAAAACCTTAGTATTTCTATTAGTTTAGAGATAATATAGCGTTAAGAGCTTTTACTTAATTCCTATTAGTTAACATAGCTTATCTATAAATACTAAGATAAACTAAAGACTATAATTAGAGACTATTAACTTAAGTAGACTAAATACTTACTAGATATAATAATAGTACATATCAGCTGCTTAAGCGGCTGTAGTGGTCTTATAATAAAATAATAAAAAACAGTACTTACTTAGCTAGTTTACGATAATAAAGATATAGTTATATCCTTTTTTATTTAGAAGAAAGGACTTAAAGTCTATAGAGATATCTTACCATGCTTGCTTAGAAATTAGTAGTAATTTAAATAAGCCTAGAGTTTTATTATAAGATATATAACTCTATTTATAAGCTTTATATATAGCTATATAATTATCTATATTTTTACTTATGCGACTTTAGTAGTAGCGGTTGTAAAGTAGCTTATTTATTTTTCTCTTATCTAAGTAAGTAATCACCTAAGTAATATAAATAGCTTAAATAAGATAGATTTTTAAGAAGTATATAATAAAAACTACTAGCTTACTATAGTATATAAAAAGGTTTTAGCTAAGTTTTTATGCTAAGTAGTTACTAGAGAGGGCATACTCTTAGAATAACTGTAAACTCTTATAACTATAATTCACCTCAATAATGCGATTAATTAGTAAGTAAGAGTTATTTAGGAATAATAAGGCTATAAAAGTATTAGTAATAATTATTTTAATTATATTAGTAGCTAGTATATCTCTTACTAACAGTATAGCTAGGTTATTACTTACGGTTTTAATAAAGCTAATATTAATTTACTCTGCTAAAAAAAAGACGTATGTTTAGGCTACTTTATTTTTATTTTTTTAGGTCTTTAGTTTCTTTTACTTGCGCAAGAGCGCGTCAGCTATTATATTAATTATACTAAAGTAATAAATAAGTATTAGGTAATAATTTACTATACTTATTATTTAGTATATCTAGTAGAGAGTAAGTTTTTACTTTATAGAGAAATACTCCAGCACGTGATAGTTAATTAGAGTACTAAATAACTTAGTAATCTATAAGCCTATAAGCTGCGAGCGCTATTCTTAGAGGCTATAGATTATAACTAATATTTCTTTATTATATATATTATAGTTTATCTAAGGCTTACTTATAGTTTTAGAGTAGAAAACTATAGATTACTAGAGACTATTCTCTTAAAGCTATAATAGTATTTTTATAATAACTCTATTACTTACGTCTATCTCCATACGCGTCTAATAATAAAGTAAGTAGTAAACTAAGATATTATCTAATAGTATTAGATTCTTAGCTTACTAGAAGACTACTAGCTTACGTTTACTAAAAACATACTATATACTCTTCTTAAGTAACTTAGTAAGTAGTTAGATAATATGTTTATAGTTTCTTAGAAAGGCTCTATAGAAATTACAGAATTCTAGAAAGAATTATAGACTTTTAACTGATATAGGTACTAGTTATTTTTATATAGTTATAATAATAAACTCAGTCTTTACGCGTTATAGCATTAATGTAGATTAATAGAATAAATTAGCTCTATTTTAGCTATACTAAGATAAAAAGAAAAGAGATATAAAGGAGACTCGCCTTTAAATAAAACAGTGTATAGCTTAAGTATAAGCTAGCTATACTCTAGGCTCTACACTAAATCATAACTAGCATAGCTAGTTATGATATTATGTGGCTTATAGTAAGTAGAGTAAACAGCACTATTATATTACCCCCTCTCTAAAGAAGGCTTATTTCTGAGTCTCTAGGTTATAGTCTTCTTTTTACTAGTCTCTATACCACTTTTATCTTTAAAGCCGTTTTATTATTCTTTTTTATTACTTCTAGATCCTTCTTTGCTTTGTATGCTTTTAATTAGGCGTCTAGTTATACTAGCAGTCCTACTTTCTTTAGATAGGCTTTATAGTAGTCTTTTACCTTATATAAGGCGCCTATAAAGCCTTAGGCATTATACTAGATAGGATCTGGGTTATAAGCTAGCTAGAATACTTTATACTATAGTTAGCTATAGAATAGGCAGCTATTAAGGATTTCCTGTACTAGCCACTTAAGATACCTATTAATCTTAATAGGCGGTTCCTTAAATTTAATTTAGCCAAACAGTAAGTAAGTAAAAGCTTTTTATAAATAGTCTATATAAAAGATATTAAGCATACACATATACGGCAGCAGCTTAAGGTAATAGGAGTATTTTTTTATGCCTATAATAGAATAGAGTCTATACATCTGCTGGTTGAGCTTTTAGCTAGATTAACTAGTAGTAAAGTTCTTAGATATAATATATACCTTATCTCCTGTAAAGAAGTCTAGCTTATAGTGTTTTTTATTAGCCTATTAAGCCTATTACTCTTATACTTAAGTAATTCTTTATTAAGCTATCTTTATAGCTAGCTTTATTATATTATATTAAGCTTTAGTATAGCTCTGCGCTTCCTCACAAGATATCTATTCATAAACTATAGTAAATATCTTTATATATTTTTCCTAGTTCTAGTAATAGATTAGCTAGTGGCTAAACTTAATTTAATAGAGTAATAAGCCTATAGTCTTATATAATAGAATTACTTAAGCCTAGTCTATATAAGACAGTAGGTCTAACTAGTTATCTTAATAATAATTAATAAATAAGCATAGGCGCTAGTTAATGTACTAATTTAAAACCTTAATATTCCTATTAGTTTAGAGATAATATAGTATTAAGAGCTTTTATTTAATTCCTATTAGTTAGTATAGCTTATTTATAAATACTAAGATAAACTAAGGACCGCGGTTAGAGACTATTAATCTAAGTAAACTAAATACTTACTAAATATAATAATAGTACATATCAGCTGCCTAAGTAGCTATAGTTATTTTATAATAAGATAATAAGAAGTAGCGCTTACTTAGCTAGTTTATAATAATAAAAACATAGTTATATCCTTTCTTATTTAAAGGGAAGAACTTAAAGTTTATAAAAACATCTCACTATACTCACTTAGGGATTGGTAGTGATTTAAGTAAGTCTAGAATTTTATTATAAAATATATAGCTCTATCTATAAGCTTTATACGTAGTTATATAGTTATCTATATTTTTATTTATATAATCTTAGTAGTAGCGGTTATGAAGTAGCTTATTTATTTTTCTCTTACTTAAGTAAGTAGTCACCTAAATAGTATAAATAGCTTAAATAAAATAAGTTCTTAAGAAGTATATAGTAGAGATTACTAGCTTACTATAGTATATAAAAAGGCTTTAGCTGAGTTTTTATACTAAATAGTTACTAAAGAGAGCGTGCTTTTAGAATGGCTATAAACTCTCATAGCTACAATTCACCTCAATAATGCAATTAATTAGTAAGTAAGAGTCATTTAGAAAAGGTAAGACTATAAAAATATTAGTAGTAATTACTTTAATTATATTAGTAGCTAGTATGCCTCTTACTAATAGCATAGCTAGGTTATTACTTATAGTTTTAATAAAGCTAATATTAATTTACTCTGTTAAAAAAAAGGCACGTGTTTAGGCTACTTTATTTTTATCTTTCTAAATCTTTAGTTTCTCTTACTTATATAAGAGCGCGTCAGCTACTATGTTAGTTATATTAAAATAATAAGTAAATATTAGGTAATAATTTACTACGCTTATTATCTAGTATATTTAGTAGAAAATAAGCTTTTACTTTATAGAGAAATACTCTAGCATGTAGTAGTTAATTAGAATACTAAATAACTTTATAATCTATAAGCCTATAAGCTATAAGTGTTATTCTTAGAGGCTATAGATTACAGCTAATATCTCTTTATTATATATATCATAGTTTATTTAGGGCTTGCTTATAGTCTTAGAGTAGAAAACTATAAGTTACTAGAAATTATTCTCTTAAAGCTATAATAATACTTTTATAATAACCTTATTACTTACGTCTATCTCTATACGCGTCTAGCGGTAAAGTAAGTAGTAAACTAAAATATTATTTAACAGCATTAAATCTTTAGCTTACTAGAAAACTATTAGCTTATATTTACTAAAGGCATATTATATGCCCTTCTTAAGCAGCTTAGTAAGCAATTAAATAATACGTTTATAGTCTTTTAAAAAAGCTTTATAGAAATTGCAGAATTTTAGAAAGAATTATAGGCTTTTAACTAACGTAGGTACTAGCTATTTCTATATAGTAGTAACCTTCTTAAGGTCCTTTTAGATCCCTTCTATACTAATAATAAGGCCTAGGAACTTCGTTCTAGTGATAGTAAACTCGCTTTTCTTAATATCTACCTAGAGATTTATGTTTTAGAGATGTTTTAGTACCTAAATAATATACTCCTCATACTACAGCAGGTCTTTAGAGTAGATTAAAATATTATTAAGATAAGTAGTATAAAAGTCATTTAGTAGGTTATAAAGCATTTTATTAATATAATACTAGAATATAGTAGGGCTATTATAGAGACTAAATAGTAGCACATAATACTTATAATTCCTATACTAAATACGGAATATAGTTAGGTCCTCTATATTCTTATTTAGACGTATATAATAAAAGGCCTGTTATATATTAAGCTTAGTAAACACTTTTATATATACTAGGTAGATAAGAGTCTCCTGAATTAGCAGAATTAAATAGACGTTTTTCTTTATAATAGTATTAAGCTTACAATAGTCAACATAAAAGCGTTATTCTTTTCTAGACTTTTTAGTAAATAGTACTAGAAAAGTATATAAAGCATTACTATAAGTAATAACCCCTTATCTAAAGTAGTTATTTAGATAGGTCTTAATAAGCTATAGCTGCTTAAGAGATATACTATATAATAGACTTAACATCAGCATGTTTTTAGCTATTAGTTTAATATTATAATTAATCCCTTTATAATGTGGGGGCAGTATGTCTGAGTTCTTTTTTAAAAAGTAGACCTAAATCACGCTAGTATAGCTAGAGTAAGATAGTTTTTATTTAATAAGCTATTAAAGTTTCTCTTCTTCTATAAGGTCCTTGTTTAATTAATAGGGCCCTTCTAGTAAAGATTTTACTAAAGAGTTTTTAAGGCCTTAAGAGGAAGACTTCCTTGTAAGGTTCCTATAGTTCTAGATAAGCTTATTTACTTTATAAATGCTAGTATACTCTAGCATAATTTTCTTTTACTATACGTATATTATAAAGGTAATAGCTTTTATAGTATTAATTTTAAGACCTGCCTTAGAGAGGTTTTTGTATGAGATAAGCTAAGAATAAAAAGTTTACTTATTTAGCTCTAGCTACTATTATAAGTAAAGCTACTCTTTTATCTTCCTAAAGTTTTTTTAATATGTAATATGTTAAAATAAGTGCTAGAGTAGCTTATAGATATGCTATAAAATTACTATATTTATTAACTTATCACGTCAGTTAGCATTAGCTTAGTATAAGAAGTTAATTTTAGTTAATAGATTTTATATTAAAATAATAATATTATGTTTATAGTTAATTAGCTTATTATCTAGCTATTTAAGCGCTTACTTCTTATAGTTAATTAATACACCTATATTTTTAAACAGCTTACGGCTAATTATAAGGTCATAGCAGCCAATATTATAAAAAATAAAGTAAGTTAATAGGTAGTAATTATCTAGTACTAGATTAGCCTAAAAGTACTTATTTACTTATTTATTTAGTCTATTATTATAGCTAGCTAGGAAGATAGATTTTATTTAGTAAGTTTTTATCTTAAGCCTTTTCTTAATAGCGCGTATGTGCTTTAGGTATACTAAAATAAAACTACTAACTTTAGTATTAAAAAAGCCGCTTAGTTTAATAGCTAGTTTACTAGTAGAGATATAGCAGGACAGGGTAAAAGCTAGTCTACTAAATAGTAGTTAATAAGAATTAAACTAGTTAGTAGCTTTAAAAGATAACTCTAGAAAAAAGACTTCTTTTAGGGTAAGTCTTTCCCTAATAGTTCCTTTATAATAAGCTAAAACTCCTTATTATTACTAGTATCTTAAAGCGTATAAAGCTCTTTATTAGTATCTATAAGCTTAATTACTTTAGCTATAGCTTAAGTAAATAGTTAGTAGTCTTTTATAAAGTAGCTAGATTTCCCATAATTATAGCAACTAGCTAGCTTAAGGATAGGTATTAGTAGAATAGTAGTAGCTACTATATAAGTTAAACACTTAGCTCTTAAGTAAGACTACTAAATTAATAGTAGCTAAGTCTTTCTAATTTTTTTATTAATCTACTTAGTAGCTTTCCTAGCGCTGAGAGCTAGCTCTCTAGTAAAGTCTTAAACTAAGTTTATATACTTATTATACTAGTTATAGTACTGCTATTAGTAGATGCCTATTTATATACATAAAGTATCTAGAAACTTTTTATAGAATTCTTCTATCTATTAGTCTGTAGGTAAGCTGTGTTCTTAAGCTAGATAAAAGAAATTACTCTAAAATATAATAAAATTAGTAAAGTCTTTAAGGTAGAGCTTTTAGAAATTACGGTAAGTATTAAGTCTTTTATATAAGTTACTATATGTTTTTTCTAGATAATTTATTATATACTAGTAGCTAACTAACTACTCACTCTCTTTTATTATATATATGAGTATTAAGAGGTACTGGTTAGTAGGACTCTCCGTATATATATATATATAAAAGATAATATTCTTCTAAGTAGCTTACTTACTAACTCTAGTAAACTAGTTTTAGTTAGTGTGTACCTTATCTTTTAAGATATTCCTCTATTAATTAAAGATAACGTCCTTACTATTTTTAAGTATTAATAGATTAGAAAATTATGCTAAATAGCTATTATCTTAATAGCTACCTATAGTAAACATAGCTAGTAGAGTAGCGGGTAGATAAAATAATACTTAAAGAGTTTAGTTACTAAAATCTTCTATATTAGAACTATTATTAGGTCTTATAGTAATATAGCTAGTCTAGTTCTAAAAAGTCTATAGCAGAGTTATAAAGCGCGTTTTTTTTTATTAGTATTAATAATAACACTAGGCTAGCCTTTACAGAGAGAAAGAAGTATATATTATATATAAATTTCTTTATCTATACTCTTAGTGTTTTAATTTTATTCTCTTAATCTACTACGCGCTTAAGCGTGTTATTTAGTAGCTAATAAAGCTTAGTAAACTTATCTCTAGCCTTATTAAGCTTAGTTTTAGCTATATTAAGCGCTTTTCCTAGCATATTAGTATAGTTATAATATATAAATACTTTAAAGTAGCTACGCTCTAGCTCGCTAGTAATTATTACTTAATTAAGAGTTATTAGGATAGAAAGCGTAATCTCTATTTTCTAAAACTTATAGGTATTAGTTCTCTAGGTAGTGCTCTTAGTAGTAGCTATAAAAAGTTTCTTATTATATTATACCTAGATATAGAGCTTCTTAATAGTATAGTCTTCTTTAATTATATTATTAGAATAGTGTGTAGTAGTACACTTAAGTAACTTAAGAATAAACATATAGTTATTATTAGTGGTTATTATCTTGGAATTAATTTTTATCTCTAGTGTAAAAAGCTTTCCTATAGTCCTAACCTATTTATTTTTATATTTATATAAAGCTTCTAGCCCTTAGTAGGGTGAAGTAATTAGCTAATTCTTTAGTATAAAAAAGATAAACTAGTAGTGCTTATAAGAGTTAGTTTTTTTAGTAGAAAAAAGATAAGCTAGTAGTACTCACAGGGGTTAGTTTCTCTAGCATAAAAAAGATAATAAAGAAAAGAAAAAAGAGAGTTCGCTAGAGCTCTTATAGCTTTCTTCTAATCTAATAGATATATTACCTATTACTATAAGTCTTCTAGTTATCTACTAAATCACTCTTAAGGCCTGTTATGTAAAATTTATATAAATTATTACTTAGAATTTCAACTGCCTACTGCTATAAGGCTTTCTAGTAAAGATTATATAGTTAATAAACTAATAACTTAACATAATCGTGTAATTAATTCTCTAGGTATAGTTATTAGTAAATTAAATGCTTAGGTTAATTATATAGCTTAACCTTAATATTATATCACTATTATCCAGCTAAGTTAGATAGATTTTAGTATAATATAATAATAGGCTTAGTCTTTACGCGTTATAGTATTAATATAGATTAATAAAATAAATTAGCTCTATTTTAGCTATACTAAGATAAAGAGAGAAGAGATATAAAGGGGGCTTATCTCTAAATAAAATAGTATATAATCTAAGTATAAACTAGCTATGCTTTAAGCTCTACACTAGATTATAACTAGCATAGCTAGTTATAATATTATATAGTCTATAGTAAGTAAAGTAAGTAGTACTATTATAATAATAATAACCTTCTTAAAGTCCTTTTAGATCTTTTTTATGCTAATAATAAGGCCTAGGAACTTTATTCTAGTAATAGTAAACTCACTTTTCTTAATATCTATCTAAAGGCTTATATTTTAGAAATATCTTAGTATTTAAATAACATACTCCTCATACTACAGCAGGTCTTTAAAGTAGATTAGGATATTATTAAAATAAATAGTATAAAAGTTATTAAGTATATTATAAAACATTTTATTAATATAGCGCTGGAATGTAGTAGGGCTATTATAAAGACTAAATAATAATATATAGTACTTATAGTTACTATACTAAGTACAGAACATAATTAGGTCCTCTATATTCTTATTTAAACATATATAATAGAAAGTTTGTTATATATTAAGCTTAGTAAATACTTTTATCTACGCCAGCCAGATAAGGGTCTCCTAAATTAGTAGAATTAAATAAACGTCTTTTTTTATAATAGTATTAAGCTTACAGTAATTAATATAAAAACGCTACTCTTTTTTTAGCTTCTTAGTAAATAGTACTAGAGAAGTATATAAAGTGTTACTATAAATAATAACACTTTATTAAAAGTAGTTATTTAAATAGATCTTAATAAGCTATAGTTATTTAAAAGATATGCTATATAATAAACTTAATATTAGTATATTCTTAGCTATTAATTTAATATTATAGCTAATATCTTCATAATGCGGAGGTAGTATGTCTAAGTTTTTTTTTAAAAAATAAACTTAAGTCACGCTAGTATAGCTAGAGTAAAGTAGTTTTTATTTAATAAACTATTAAAGTTCCTTTTCTTTTATAAGATTCTTATTTAATTAATAGAGCTTTTTTAGTAAAGCCTTTACTAAAAAGTCTCTAAAGCTTTAGAAGGAGAGCTTTAGGTCTAGTAAACTAAGCTTATCTTTATAATCTTAAATAAGCTTATTTATTTTATAAATACTAGTATACCCTAGCATAATTTCCTTTTACTATATATATATTATAAAGGTAATAGCTTTTATAGTATTAATCTTAAGACCTACTTTAGAAAGGTCTTTATATGAGATAAATTAAAAATAGAGAATTTACTTACTTAGCTCTAGCTACTATTATAAGTAAAGTTATTTTTTTATTTTCCTAATATTCTTTTACTATACTATATGCTGGGGTGAGCACTAAAGTAGCTTATAAATATACTATAAAATTACTATATTTATTAGCTTATCACGTCAGTTAGTATTAGCTTAATATAAGGGGTTAATTTTAGTTAATAAACTTTACATTAAAATAACGATATTATGCTTATAATTAATTAGCTTATTATCTAGCTATTTAAGTGCTTATTTCTTATAGTTAATTAAAGTATTTATATCTTTAAATAACTTACAGCCAATCATAAGGTCGTAGCAGCTAGTATTATAAAAAATAAAATAAGTTAATAAGTAGTAGTTATCTAGTATTAGATTAACCTAAAAGTACTTATTTATTTATTTATTTAGTTTATTATTATAGCTAGCTAGGGGGATAGATTTTATTTAATAAGTTTTTACCTTAAGCCCTTTTTTAATAGCGCGTATATACTTTAAGTATACTAAAATAAAACTATTAGCTTTAGTATTAAGAAAGCTACTTAGCTTAATAGCTAGTTTACTAATAGAAATATAATAAAACAAGGTAAAGACCAGTCCACTAAATAGTAGTTAATAAGAATTAAACTAGTTAGTAGCTTTAGAGGGTAATCTTAGAAAAGAGACTTTCTTTAGAGTAAGTCTTTCCCTAATAGTTCTTCTATAGTAAGCTAAAACTTCTTATTATTACTAATATTCTAAGGCATATAGAGCTTTTTATTAGTATCTATAAGCTTAATTACTTTAGCTATAGCTTAAGTAGATAATTAGTAGTTTTTTATAAAGTAACTAGGTTTCCCACAATTATAGTAACTAGCTAGCTTAAAGATAGATATTAGTAAAATAATAATAGCTACTATATAAGTTAGGTGCTTAGCTTTTAAGTAAAACTACTAAATTAACAGTAGCTAAATCTTCCTAGTTTTTTTATTAATCTACTTAGTAGCTTTTCTGGTGCTAAAAGCTAGCTCTTTAGTAAAGTCTTAAACTAAGTCTATATACTTATTATACTAATTATAGTACTATTATTAATAGATGCCTATCTACGTACGCAGAGTGTCTAGGAGCTTCTTATAAAATTCTTTTACCTATTAGTCTACAGATAAGCTACGTTCTTAAGCTAAGTAAAAGAAGTTACTTTAGAATATAATAAAGTTAGCAGGATCTCTAAAGTAGAGCTTTTAGAAGTTATAGTAAGTATTAAGTCTCTTATATAGATCACTATACGTCCTCTCTAGGTAATTTATTATATACTAGTAGCTAACTAGCTACTTACTCTCTTTTACTATATATATAAGTATTAAGAGATACTAATTAGCAGGACTCTTTATATACGTACGCATATAAGAGATAATGTTCTCTTAAGTAGCTTATTTACTAACTCTAATAAACTAGTCTTAGTTAGCGCGTACCTTATTCTCTAGGATATTTCTCTATTAATTAAAGGTAACATCCTTACTGTTCTTAAGCATTAATAAATTAGGGAATTAAGTTAAGTAGCTATTATCTTAATAGCTACCTATAGTAAGCGTAGCTAGTAGAGTGGCTAGTACGTAGAATAATACTTAAAAAGTTTAGTTACTAAGATTTTCTATATTAGAACTATTATCAGGTCCTATAGCTATATAGCTAGCTTAATTCTAAGGGGTCTATAGTAGAGCTATAAAGCGCGTTTTCTTTACTAGTATTAATAATAGCACTAGGCTAGCCTTTACAAAGAGGAAAAAATATATATTATATATAGATTTCTTTATCTATATCTTTAGTGTCTTAATCTTATTCTCTTAATCTACTACACGTTTAAGCGTGTTATTTAATAGCTAATAAAGCTTAGCAAGCTTATCTCTAGCTTTATTAAACTTAGTTTCAGCCATGTTAAGCGCTTTTCCTAGCGTATTAATATAGTTATAATATGTAAGTACTTTAAGATAGCTACGCTCTAGCTCACTAGCAATTATCACTTAATTAAGAGTTATTAGAGTAGAAAGCGTAATCTCTATTTCTTAAAGCTTATAGATATCGGTTCTCTAGGTAGTGCTCTTAATAGTAGCTATAAAAGATTTCTTATTATATCATGCCTAGATACGGAGCTTCTTAATAGTATAGTCTTCTCTAATTACGTTATTAGAATAGTATATAGCGGTACACCTAAGCAACTTAGGGATAGACATGTAGTTATTACTAGTGACTATTATCTTAAAATTAATTCTTATCTCTAGCGTAGAGAGCTTTCTTATAGTCCTAATCTATTTATTCTTATATATGTATAGAGCTTCTAGCCCCTAGCAGAGTAAAGTAATTAGCTAATTCTCTAGTATAAAAAAAATAAGCTAGTAGTGCTTATAGAAGTTAGTTTCTTTAGTATAAAGAAAATAAACTAGTAGTGCTCACAGGAATCAGTTTCTCTAGCAAAAAGAAAATAATAAAAGAGGGGGGAGAAATTTACTAGAGCTCTTATAACTTTTTTCTAATCTAATAAGTATATTATTTATTACTGTAAGTTTTTTAGTTACTTATTAAGTCACTCTTAAGGCCTGCTACGCAGGGCTTATATAGGCTATTACTTAAAATTTTAATTACCTACTATTATAGGGCTTTCCGGTAGAGATTATATAATTAATAAACTAACAACTTAGCGTAGTCATATAATTAATCCTTTAGATATAATTATTAATAAATTAAACGCTCTTATTAATTACGTGGTTTGATCTTAATATTATATCACTATCATCCGGCCAAGTTAGAGAGATCTTAGTGTAATATAATAACAGGCTTAGTCTTCACGCGTTATAGTATAAATATAAGTTAATAAAATAAGTTAACTCTATTTTAGCTATACTAAGATAGGGAGAGAAGAGATATAAAAGAGGCTTATCTCTAAATAAAGTAGTATATAACCTAAGTATAAGCTAGCTATGCTTTAAGCTCTACGCTAGATCATAGCTAGCATAGCTAGTCATAATATTATATAGCCTATAGTAAGTAAAGTAAATAGTATTATTATACTAAACTTATTAAGAAATAGCACTCAGCTAAAATACACAGACATTAAGGAATTAAAAAAACTATAGAATAAATTAACAGACACTTTTAGATTCCTAGAATATAAAAAAAGATTAGAGATATTCTTTTAGAGTGCATTAAATACAAAAAGAATAAAGTATTAAAATATAAAGAATATAGACTTATATAATTAATTCCTTCACCAGACCTACTATAGAAATTAGTTATAATAAACTTTATTATAAAAATACTAATAACAACTACCTTTAAAGACTAATAATATAATATAATACTAGTTATAGTAGACTAATTTATAAAATACACATACTTTAAACCAACGCATACAGAGGTTAAAGTAGATAAATTAGTAACTATACTTATTAGATTACTAATAGCATAATATGAGTTACTATAAGAATTTATTACAGATAGAGATAAATTATTCATATTAATATTCTAGAAAACGTTTATAAGGAAGCTAGGGGCTGAATATTATCTCTTAACAGCATTTCACCTACAAATAAATAGATAAATAAAATAGATAAATTAAATACTAAAATAATATTTATGAATGTATGTTAATAAATAATAAGATAATTAGATTAACCTATTACTAATAACCGAGTTTGCATATAACTCTGTAAAGTTATTAACTATAGGAAAATTACTATTTTTCGCAAATTACGGCTATAAGCCTACGGCTTATCGAGAACCATAGATTCTAGACAAAATATCAGAATCAGTAAAAATAAAAGTCAATGAATTATAATAACTTTACTAAGATATAGTAAGGAAAATTACCTAGAAAGGAGTTCTCAACAAATAGTAAAAAGATAAATCTAAAGTTAAGAGACTAATCTTTAGAGAGAGGGATAGAGTTTTCCTACTATGAAAAAATTTAGAAATAAAACAACCATCAAGAAAACTAGATCATGTCAAGTTAGGACTATTTAAGGTTAAAAAATAAATAGGACCTGTAAATTACAAACTATAACTACCTAAAGACATAAGAATTTATCTAGTTTTTTATATTTCAAAATTAGAACCAGCACTACTAAACGCTAAACTATAGATAAAACTCAAACTTAAGAAAGACACTACTGAGTATGAAGTTCAATGAATTTTGGACTATCAGTAGTTTAGACGTTAGTAGAAGTATCTGGTTAGATAGAAGAGTTACGGACCTGAAGACGATACATGGGAGCTAATTAGGAACCTGAGGAATAGTTCAAAGCTAATTACCTAATACTATTAGACGAACTAATAAGGGCTGTATCCTACAGAAAGGACGACTGCAGCGCGTTCCAATCCAAACCAAAGGAAAGGGAAGGCAAAGCAGGTTAAGATAAAGCCGGCACTGCGGGTTACAGTGTGCGAGTTTCTTAACCCCAAGAACAAGCTTCAGCCTCTTTAAGAGCCTGGACCTCACGAATCGAAGCCATCTCTTAATTAAACATCTCTTTCTCTTTGGAATCAACTTTCGCGAGCTCGCGACAGAGTCGTAACTCCTGGGCACGAAGTTCAGAGCGTTGATCCTTAAGGGAATTAAGCTAACAACAAAGTTTTTCCTTATCGCGATCAAGACGATCCTATTCCGGCTGTGAAATAATCAAGTCATATTTCACGTTATGATCGGCATAGGCTGAACAACGGCCAGAACTTAAGTTCATAAGGCAGTTATCGCCTTGACAGGAACAGTTCGAGCAAGGTGCCAGCATGTAACAGGGTTCGTTACAGATCCGAGAAGCTAGGCGGTAAGCACGTATTAGAGACGACTCAGGACGTGTCATCGTAGGGAGGTTGAGCAGGAAGGAAAGGAAGTCAAGAGTCTTACAGTCTAGAACACAGAGTAGAGGACCTGCTACCTTTATACTACTTATAGAAGGGAGAAACTATCTTCCAAGACGAAGACTTAGAAGAGAGGGATAATGTTACAAACAGTAATAGTAAGGCAACTGCACCTAAGGAGCTGAGGGAACTGGCAACAACAGCCAATAAAGCTCTAGAATGGAAACGTATGTTCGAGCTTGAGAGGAAGAATTGCAAGCGAGCACGGGATGCATTAGCGCAGGCCAAGGCACGGGCTAAGAAGTGAGGACAGAAATACGGAACCATGCCGAAGGATTAGAAGCAGTAGCTCACGTGACTAAGGAAGGCTTAGCAGACAGAGGCAGAGTAAGGTAATAGAACCTCTAGCAGCTCTAGCAGCCTCTAGCAGTATCTAATATACTAAACACTGGTACAGAATGTACGCACGGAGGATTTACTATAAGTATGAGGCATCAGACGGTTCACGATTACTTTTGGTCCTTTATAGTTACTCTAAAATTAAGATTCACACCTTAAGTAACATAGTTTAATACTATCCTGTTAAAACTTAACTTACTATATTTCTTTCTTCTTATTTTCTACTAAGTTAACTAACTTCTACTAAGTCTAATAAGCTATCTGATCCGGAAGTAAAGAAACTACTAAGTATTATATAAGCAGTTAGACAGCTTATTACTAGTATAATTTACGTTAGTAAGTTAGTAACTTATAATACTTATATTCCTTAAGCTTTTATAATACTATCTTAATATACTTAATATATTCTTTTAATGTTCCGTTTGTGTATATGAGCACATTATTAAGATATGCTATTATAAATACGTCTAGATATTTCCTTAGCATATAATTAATAATTGTCTAGAATATTACTAGTATATTAGTAAGTTCTATTAGCATAACTAGGTATTTAAATAACTTATATCTTATTTTAAATACTGTTATCTATTCGTGCCCTTTAGCTATTCATATCTAATAATATCTATTTTTAATATTAAAGAGACTAAATTACTTAGCTTCTTTAAGTTTATCTATAAGTTCTAATATTAGCAGTATTAGATAACGATTTTTGACTATAGTTTTATTAAGGTGTTTGTAATTAATACATAATCTAAGTTTTCTATTTTTTTTTAGTATAAAAAGTATTAGTAAAGCTATCTTACTTTAACTAGTTTATATATATTCTTTTCTTTAATTTTTTTATAGAAACTTTCATAATTCTTCCTGTTAGTATATAGGTACTTAATATAATAGTCCTGGTTTTAAATCTGTTTCTTTCTTAAGCGTGATTTTATAGTCCTAGTCTTAATATTCATCTAGTATAATAAATATAGTGTCGTAAAGTATTATTTTCTTTATCTATATTATAGCTTTTATTTATCCGTGGTAGTCCTTCCTAGCCTTTATAGACTTTATTTTCTAATTAATTATTAGGTTCTATTACGCTAGCTAGTTCTATCCTAAGATAAAATTCTTACTATTTAAATCTATAATCTTAATATAGCAGTTATTTGTGTAACCTACTACTCTAATAGTTATCTTTTATATTTTAAGATTAATTAGATTTTTTCTGAATATTACTGGATTATTATTTATACATCTTACTTATATAGATTTATCTAAAACTTTAGTTAGTATCTAGTATCTTTATACTTATTTATTTAATATAAGTATTTTACTAGCTCTACTATTTATAAGCGCTAGTATCTAATTACTATTAATATATATATTTATATATAGCTTATTTTCGTATTTCCTCTAGTTTAGTTATATGTATATAATTAATATATTATTTCTAATCTTTAGTTCTTAGCCCTTTAATAGCTTAGTTATAGTTCACTAGCCTTTTAGTTTTTTATTTATAGTTAACTTTTAAGTGGTAGTTATTTCTTCAGTGTTTCCTCTTTAAGCCTATAGACAGAATATTTCTAGAGTTAATATACTTTTTTATTAAGTATTTTATATATATTTCTAGCTTATTCTCTATAATCCCAACATTTCTATCCTAAGAAATATTCTTGATATATGAGTTTTTTGTGTGAGTCTGTGGCTAACTATTTTTTTTAGTAATATTTAGCTTAGTATTATTAGCATTTTATCTAATACTTATTCTATAATAGTTCTTTATACTTATCTGAATTTAGGTCCTGTAATTCGTTCTCTAAATTCGTATAAACTAGTTCTTATTATAAGTTAAGTTCCTTTTTATTTACTAGTTATTATAATATTTTTTTTATCCTTAGTTCTTTAATATGTATGGTGTGTTTACTCTATTTATAGTTCTTCCCTATATAGTTAAATACTATATATATCTAGTATTCCTTTTTTATTATTCTGTTTATAGTGTTATTATCTTATACTTATAATATTAGCAAGAGGATTTCCTCTTCCTTTTAATAATATCTAATAGGGTGATAGTATATTATATTAGTTATTACTAATATAGGCGTTTACTAATAAATCTTATTTATCTATATAACTAGTTCTTATTTACTTAATCCTTTATACTATCTGTTTTCTGCTAACTATAGTATTTATTAGTATTTATACATCCCATCTCCTAAGATAACTTCCTATTATTTAGTAATATAATATTCTTTTTAGTAGTATTTTAATTTATATATTTAACATTATCTCTAGTGTACGTGTTATATAATTATTATAGACATAAGTTCCTTACTCTCTATTATCTCTTAATTTTTTTTATTAGAATTTTTGATCTTCCTTATGGAATAGTCCGCCTTTTTATTTTATAATCTCATAAAATCTTTACGTCTCTTTCTTGGTTTCTATATTATATTATTAAGCTACTGCTTTTTATATTATAGTAGTTATATTACTAAATTATCCTATTAAGTAGTTCTTAACTTACTAATATAGAATTTTATATTCTTATCTAAGATATGTGTGACTTCCACATATCTAGTATTATTTTTTCTAGATTCTCTTTATAATTGTTTTTTCTATTACGGTGTCTTTTACTTATTTTATTTAGATTATAGTAATCTTAATTTCTCTTTATACTTTAGTCTAGACGTAAGTTTTTTTAATATTTAATTACTATTACTTATAATCTTTAATAAAGTATTTTTATTTTCTGTATTCTAAATAAGCTTTATGTGTATAGTGTTTTATTTATTTCTTAGCTTACTTTTCTTACCTATCTCTAATAAGTGTTTTTTTAATATTTATATTTATTAAATTATTAGTTTAGCTGTTTTTTCTATTTCTTTTAGGTATATAAATTACTAATTTCCCTTAAGTCTTTTTCTTTTATTTCTGTTAGTACTAGTAGTTATTAATAGTTACTATTTATTTAATAATTTCTAATAAGGTACTTAGCCGTTTTCCTCTGGAAATTTTATCCTTAATTCTATTTTTTAGTTCTTTATAGTATATTATAACTAGTAGTTAGTCTACTTAATTAAGTTGTAATTAGATTTATTTAAATTCTGCTGTATAATTAGCTACTGATGTATATTACTTAAGTTATTAAAGCTTTTAAATTACCTCTATTTCTTTATTAATTTCCCTAAAGATAATAATTATTTCTTGTTTAAAGTATTTATAATTCTTAAAAGCTTATTATATATTATTATTACAGTTAGCTAATCCTACTACCCTTAGGTTAAAATCTTTATTAGTAAGATAATTTCTTACTAGTAGTTTAAACTATTATATAGCTTTATCTATTATATTTATACTAGCTACCAAGATCCGATCCTAATTAGTCAGGAATAATTTTTAATTAAACTAATAATAGAGATTTATTACTACTATAAAGATCTTAAGTTTATTTTAGCTTTTATTAAATTTCTTAAAAGGTTATATCTTTACCGTTCCTCTTTTTTTATTTATTTTAATCTGTTGTTATAGGTTTACTAGAATGTTATATAGTTTTATAATTACTGTTTTCTATTCTTAGATAATTTATTACGCACTTTTTTATTCTCTAGATATATTTTTAGTTATAGATAAAGATTTTACTATAACTTCCTCTTTATTACTACTTTCTTTTAACGAATAAAGTTCTTATTTGTCCTTATAGTAAGTTGTTATAGACTCTTAATAATTAGTTATTAAAATCTATCCAACTGCTTTTTCTATTTTCTTGAGATAGTAATTATAATATTATAAGTTACTAACTTACTAATATAAATTATACTAGTAATAAGCCGTCTAACTACTTATATAATACTTAGTAGTTTCTTTACTTCTAAATTAGATAGCTTATTAGACTTAGTAGAAGTTAGTTAACTTAGTAAAAATAAAAAGAAGTAATACAGTAAGTTAAAATTTAATAGAATAATATTAAACTATTTCACTTAAGGTATAGATCTTAATTTTAGAGTAACTATAAAGAATTAAAAGTAATTATAAACTGTTTAATGCCTTATACTTATAGTAGATCCTTTATACGTATATTATATACTTATTAGTAGTATATTAAATACTGTTAGAGACTACTAAAGCTACTAGAGATTTTATTATCTTTCTCTATTTCTATCTACTAAGCTTTATTTTATTATGTAAATAATTACTTCTAATCTACTAATATAATTCTGTATTTCTATTTTTGTTTCTTAACCTGTGTTTTAGCCTGTGCTAATGCGTCCTATATTTACTTATAATTCTTTCTTTCTAGCTTAAATATATGTTTTTATTTTAGAGTTTTATTAGCTATTATTACTAGTTCTCTTAGCTTTTTAGGTGCAGTTACTTTACTATTACTGTTCATAACAATATTACTTTAAAAAAAACTAATATTAAAACTAAGCTAAATATATAAACTTAACTAAAATTAACAAAAAAACGTAAAGATATTTAAATATAAATTTAAGAAAAAATATATATAAGTAAATAAAAGTCTAATAGCTTTACTAGTACTATTTATACTAAAAATAAATAAATAGAAACTATAGTTATATATATATTTTAAATAACTTAATAATATAATAATATAAATTTTTATTATTATTACTTATTTAAAAACTTATAAATAGGCTTTAAAAAGTAATATATTTTATTTTATTTTATATTTACAAAAAGTATTACAAAGTTGTTATAAATTATAATAAAATAGGAATTTTAAATAAAAAAAGTTTTTATAAAAAAAAAGTAAAAAAAAGTAGAAAAAAATATATAAAAAATATATATAAATAACTAATATTAACTAATAATAAATTAAATTAAAAAAAAGACTTTTTATATACTTATAACTTATATAGTTATATTATGTAGCCTTTACTATATACTATAATAAATAGTATATAAGTATTTTAAATATTTTAAGTATGTTTATTAACTTTAAAAAAAGTTATATTTTATATACTATTACTATAACTTTTTGGTACTTTAATTATGTAAAAAAAAATTGTTTTTTATAATAACTACTAAAAATTATAAACTAATTCTTAATTAATTTTAAATAATAAAGAATAAAGTTAATTTTAATTATAATATATAAAAATTACTGTTTAAATTTTTATTATTATTAAATATAATATTTGTCCTTTTTTTTAATTTTAAAGTTTTTTATAAAAACTTACTACTTATTTGAAACTTTTTAGTAAATTTTTTATTAAAAAGTTTTTACTTTAATTTTTTTTATAAAGTACTTTTAAACTTATTTTTTAAAATTATTACTAATTACTTAATTTTAATACAACTACTAGTTATTTAAAATAAATTACTAATTATAATAATTAAAAACATATTTAAAAACGTTTTTAGTAAACTATTTATTAAAAAGCTTTATTTAGTATTAAAATTTATACTTAAATTAAATACTAAACTAGATAAAAAAATTATAAAAAAGTTGTATTAAAAAGTTTTATAGGTATTTTAAACTAAGTATAAATATTTACTTAATTAAAGTAGCTTTTATTATATAAATAATAAAAAAATACAAATACAAAATTTTTACTATTTTAATAATTAATATTAATAAAGCTTTAATTTTAAAAACTTATATTATTTTAATTACTAAAGTTTTAAATAAGTACTATAATACTTTTAAAATATTTTTACATAAAAAAGTTAATAAACTACTTAAATATTATATATATAATTATAAAAAAAAAATTTATAAAAAAAGTAATTTAAATTTAAATAACGTATTTTATAGGTAAGCTACGCATATAGGTGAGCTGCGTATCTTAAAATTTACTAAAAAATCAAAATTTTCCACCTTCATATCTTAATAACTACTTAATAGTAAATTCTAAAAATTGAAATTTAAGCTTTTCTATATACATTACAGCATTTCTGAAGGTTGCATGAAAATTAGTTGAGTAGTTTTTAAGATATAGTAATATAGCATAGTTTTCGCTTCTAAATTACTATATCTTAAAAACTACTTAACTAATTTTCATGCAACCTTCAGAAATGCTGTAATGTATACAGAAAAGCTTAAATTTCAATTTTTAGAATTTACTATTAAGTGGTTATTAAGATATGAAGGTGGAAAATTTTGATTTTTTAGTAAATTTTAAGATGCGTAGCTCGCCTATATGCGTAGCTCACCTATAAAATATATTATAAATTTTTAATAAAATATTTTAAAATAAACTAAAAGTTTATAAAAAATACTTTAACTATTATTTTACTAAAAAATTTATTAAAAAAAAATTGTTTTTTTATAGCTATATTAGTTATTTTTAAAAAAAAATTTAATAAATGTTTTTAATTTTATGTTAACTATTAAACTTTAAATACTATTATTACTAAAAACTACTATTTAATTTTTTTAATTTAAAAAACTTTATTTTAATAAAGTAAAGTACTTTATAAAACTAAATATTATTTTCGTTTTTAACTACTTTTATATAATAAAAGAAAATAATTAATTAACTACATTTTACACTTAATATATATATATATATATATATATATATATTTACTTTAATTATTTTTATAAAAAAGCCGTAATAATAGCTAAATAAGCCTGAAAACTGCTTAAAAAAAAACTAGACGCTAGAATATAATTTCCTATACTTAATTATTTTTAATAAACTCTTTATATTCCATCCATAGAGCATGGAGGACGACGGCGGGTTATAATCTTATTTTTATAATTACAAAAACCACAACTATAACGCATTAGGAAGTAATTAATAAGTAAATAAGTAATACTAAGAAAAGAATAAATACTAGTCTAATTAAAACTAGCAGAAAGCAATTAAAACTCTCTAGAAAATTAAGAATAATTTTAATAAAAAGAAGGAAAAGAAGCTATGCTATGGGATTCTTATTAATATAAAAAAAATACTATAACGTATTTAAAATCTTTAGATATGTTATTAAGTTATCTAAAATAAGAATAAAATACAGCTTAACCGGATTAAAGCTAGAATTAATAAAATTAGGAAAAAAATATATAAAAGAAACCACTTAGAAATCCCCTAAACATAAAATAAAACTTAAGTAATTATTATTATGTAGGTATTATATATAATAAATACTACCACTATATTATAAAAAACTACTATCTAAATTTGCTTTAAGAATTCCTAGGGAAAAGACCTAGAAGAGATATTAAAAATAGTAAAAAAGGTAATACCAGAAGCCTTTACTATAAATACTTTAAAAAGTAGTAATATTAATATTTACGTGTTATTACAGACTATAAAGAATTAAATTATAAATAAACTAAATATACTAGGATTTAAAATCCTAAAAAAAAAACTACCTCTTAAAGGTTCTAGAAGTTCCATTTAAGATAAAAATTAATAAAAAAAGAAATATAGATAACTTTAAGCTAATATATATAATATATAAAGCTACTAAATAGTTAGTACTAAGTATAGCTATTACCTAAATCTGATGGCTACACGACTTTAAGGCGTAGAAAATATATTATAAAAACACTATAAAAAGCCTAAAAAAGCTAGAAAAGATTTATAGTATTCTAATTATTAGAACACCCACATAGGTGATTTAATAGAAAATTATAAAAAGTAAATTAATTATTAACTTCTAGCTCTTTAAAGTAAGGCTATTTAATAATAGTATAATTATTAAATAATACTTTTAATATAATTAATAGGGCTATATTTAAAGTATATATAAAAAAAAAAATAGTATAGATATTACGCAGGCTTATATAATATAATAAAATGTTTTTTAAAAAGAGTATCCTATGTAAACTATAGTAAAGCCTATAAAGTATAGTAATAAAAAAAGTGTAAGATATTCTAGAGCTATCTAGAAAAAATTTAGGTAAAAAAAAAAAACCCCTTTTTTAAGTAAATACTTTATATCTATATTATAGAAAAAGTATAAGTAAAATAACTAAACCCCATATAAAATAACTTTACTATTATAATAAGAAAAAAAGAAAGATAGATTATTTTATTAGGTAACTTATATAAAGAACTATTACTAAAAAGAGAACTAGATAGACCTTCTTATATAAAAGTTACTAGTAGAGATATATTATAATTAAGGCTTATACTAAACACAAGCGACATATACCTAGCCTAAGTAGAAATAAATAATAACTTTAATATTAATATAAAAGACTTTATATCTACCTTAAATAAGTAAACTTATTATTATTTAATATAACTATAAAAATATAAATTAAGGTTCATGCTGCCCTTTCTTTAATAGAATAATATAAATAAAATATTAAATACTTATAATCTAAAAACTAGTATATAATAAATATATTAAATTAATATACTACCTATGCGGATACGCTCTGGCTTATAAAGAAAACTTTATAATAAAAGTATACTTTATAATTAGCTAAAATATTAATACTGTGTATTAAAGGCGTAAATAATATAACTTATTTATTATAATACTCTAGCTTTACCTAAAAGGGCTAGAGACTACTATTATTAATATTTATAACTTATATAAAGACTACCAACAGGTGAAGATCTAGCTAGAGATTAATAAAGTAATTAAGAAAATAAAAAGAGAAGTTATACTCCTTAAAGACTTTAATATATACTATTTAATATAAAAAAAAAGCTATATTATAAGTAAAGTATAGGTGGAATATTTATTTCTTAAAATAAAAGCATAAAGTCTTTAACTCACTACACTATAAAATAAACTAATATAGAAAAAGGGATAAAAAGAGAGCATTATTAACTATATATTTCTATTAAATATAATATATAAAAAAGTTAGCTTCTATAAAACTAAGAATAAATAGGCTTTAATAAAAAACTATATACTAATATAAATTTAAATAAACGCTGCTATTTATTTATAAAAGAAAAATAAATACTATATACTTAAAAAACTAGACATAAAAGAATTCCTTTAAGATATTAAAAATCTTAAGTGAATAACGGCTCCGGAACCTCTAGAAGCCCTTTAAAAAGGAATTATATATACTCTTAAGATTTATTATTTATATATAAGACCTAGTCTATAAGTATGTAAAATATAGTTATTAAAATAACTTAACTTCTTACAAGCATTAAGCAGGTAAGGTGCTGGTATTATAATTATAAAGAGAATTATAACTACTAGAGCTACAAAGCGCTGTCTAACCAGCTCTAGAAAAAAATCTAAAAAAAAAAAAAAAATAACTAGAGATAATTTATACAAGAATTTATAATAAATTTTATAAAACTATATAATAAGAGGCTATAGACTCTTTTAAAGTGGAATAAAAAAAGTACTAACGTAATAAAAAATAATCTCTATTTTTTTAATCTTAAAAGCTTAACCAGTAACTCTCTTACTAAAAATAATATTATAAAAATAGAAATCTTAGCTAAGAAGTTCTTTCTAAGTATAGATAAAGCTAACTTAGAAGATATTAATAATAAAATATAACTAGAGCACACCTGAATTAATATTAACTTATATATATTTAAGGAGGTGATAAGTAATTTAATTATAAAATTTTTAAATAAAAAAGCCACAGGCCCTAATAGTATACTAAATAAGATTTTAAAAATTATATTCCTATTAATAGCTTAGGAGCTTGCATAGGCGGTTTATTAGTACCTTAAAAGTAAAATAATACTAATATACCTTAAAAAATTAATTATAATTACTTTATATAAAGAAGGTAAGAAGGATTACTTTTTTTTAAAAAGCTATTAACTAATCACGCTAGAAAACACCCTAGTTAAGGTAATTAAGAAATAAGTAGTAGATATAATAGTAGCAGCCACTAAGAAATATAAACTACTTTTTTAAAACTAAATAAGAGTAAGAAAGAAGTGCTTAATGCTTTTAGTAATTAGTATATTTATTTTTAGTATTTAGATAGCGTGAAGAGCGCGTCTAGGCTATATTATTTTAATACTAAGTTTAGATTTAACTAAAGCTTTTAACAACATCTCCTATAAACATCTACTATATATTCTAAGGAAGAAGAGACTACTAGAATGGATAGTTTACTTTATATAAAGCTTTATAATTACTTAACAAACGCGTATTATATTCTTTAAGTATTAAAGTAAGTAAATTTAAATATAAATAGATATCCTATAGGGATTTCTACTTTCACTAATTCTATTCCTCTTCTTTATATTAAAGCTTTTAGAGGAGTTTTAGTGATTAAATAGTAATACACTAATATTTAGTTTTATTAATAATATAAACTTTATCTTATAGAGAAACTTAGCTATTAAAAATTACTAACGCCTAATAGCTATATATAATTAATATATAGTATAAGCTAAACACTATAGCACTATATTTATACTAAAAAAATACTAGCTTATATATTTTACCAGAAAAAGACGCTATAATAGTGTAGACTTAGTATTAATAGTATAAATTATTAGCTATAAAGCTACTCTCTAGAGCTTAAGTATATATATTTTTAGAATCTAAATAGACCTAAAGCTTTAATAAAAAGAATATATTTATAAAGTAATAGAAAAGAACACAGTAGCCTTTAAAGCTATATTATAAATTATTATATTAATATAAGACTTATTTATAAGACGCTTATGTTTTCTATATATAGTAATTATCCGCCTAATAATACTCTACAGTGCCTAAATATAGGGAATTCGTAATAATAGTAATTTAATAGTAAAGAATTTTATTCTACTGTTTTAAAGACTTAAAACTAGTGTTTTTATAAGATTATAGAAGTATATAAGAGAATACTAATAATAGCTATTAAAAAAGAGATAGTAGTTTTATTAATTATACTTTATATAAATACTATAGCTCTCTAAAGGACTCTAAACACTAGCTAGAATCTAATAAAAAAAAAACAGTAAGTACTTTTAATAATATCTAGATATTACTAGTAAGTTAATAATAGATTAAAATATAACTACTAACTCCACTAGAAAAGCTTTAAAACTAGGTAAAAAATATAAAAAAGAAGTCCTAGCCTATTTTATAAAAGAAACCGCTAGAAACTACTAGCACTAACAGGAATAGAGATATATAGAGAAAATATAAGTATACTATATTAATAGCTATTAATATTACTAGTGTATAGCTACCTTTATTTTAAAATAAATAAATAAAAAATAGCAACGCTAATAATAAAGTATAATAAAAGAATAAATAGTAATTACTTAGTATATTTTATAAGAAATACTTATAATCCTACTCTATAAAAAACTTCTAAAGGTAGAAGTTATTACTCTGCTTTTATTATGCACAAAAGTCCTTAGCCTTAACACCTAACTAGTAAAAATAGAGGTTCTAAATAAGTTTCTATAGTATAATTATAGCTAGATAATATAAACTATATACTATATTCTTCTCTACTATTTTAGACTTAAGAGAACTAAACTAATAGCATTATTTCTATTAGAATAATTAGATAGAATACTAATAATAATAATAAGTTTAATTCTCCTGACTGAGATCCCTTAAGGGTCTATATAAGGTGTCTATAGAAACTACGTAAAAAGAAAACCTTTTATCTAATTATATATTTTATATGGGTTAGCTCTGTACGCTTAGATTCCTACTTTATATTAAGAATATATATAGAGATAGCTTAGTCTATTTATAAGCTGAAAAATATCCGTCTTTTATATCTAAGCTTTACTAAGATGCACTTTCTTATACTTAATATCTAACTTAATATAAAATAAAAACCTTATACTATACTTTATGCTTTTCTTTTACGGGTTTACTAATTTCTTTCTATTTATTAGGGTTCTACTCTTCTCTTAAGATGCCACTCTAGGTTAGAGCAGATTTCTAAGATAGATTAGATATAGTAATCCTATTATTTTATAAGATTTCACCTATAATCTACGTGTTGTTCTATTTTTGTTTTATCTATTTTCTATCAAACTGTTCTCTTTATTTTCTTTTCTAATTTTTAGTAATATCCTTTCTTCCTTCTCTCTATCTTTTTTTTTTATGTGATTTGTAATTTCTTTTCTTCCTTTTCTTTATACGTGCGCGCTTATGAGAATTAACTGAGCTTTAATATTTACATAATCTAATTAGCAACCTTTAGCAGTATTTTATTATTATTTATTTAAGTCCAGAAATCCGAAGTTCTTGTGATATTCTGAAGTTATGTTCTTTCTTTATTAAGGCGTGGATACTATATAAATATATAACAAACAGTTTATCTTCTATTATAACTATAATTTAAAGAGAATACTAATAGTACTCTTATCTTATATAGAAAGGCTTTAAGGCTAATTACTTTAGTATAATATAAAATAATAATAGAGCTCTAAGCTCTAGTAAGATTTTTATATTTTTATATATTAGCTTTACTTTATTTACTTTATACTATAACTAGTGCGTAAGGGTTATTCTTCTGCTTTTTTATATAACTCTTCTATTTCTTTATAACTCTCTTTTTAGACTATTTTTTAACTAGGCCTCTGTATACAGCCTTTTGCTTTTCTAAGATTTCTTTAAAGTTTTATTCCTGTTACGTTGCTGTACGTTTAATTATTATACTAATAAGTTTCTTAGTTCTCTCTCCTAACATGTACTTTTAGTGGTTATGATATTATTCTTAGATTTAATTACAGAAGTCTTAGAATAATTTCCTGATTAGAAAAAATATCCATAATATTCTTATAAACAGTGTTCGTTTCTTTATAAAGTAATTAATAGACTTAATCTATACCTTCTTTTTTAATAGCTTAGTGGGTATAGCTTTATATGCTTTTATAATTACTTAAAAACACTAATTCTACACTACTTAAAGCTTTTATAAATTAGATTTCGAGATAAAGCCTTTTACTCTATCTAGTCTATACTAGATTTCATAGCTGTAAGTAATGGTTAGTCGGATTAGTATAGTATATAGTTATCTATAATTTCTTATATTAGCTTCCTAGGTGGAACCTGTAAGTCTTTTTAAAGTATTCTCTAAATTTTTAGTCTTACTAAACGTGTTTTCAATGTGTGAGTGCTAGTTTAGTTTCTTATTTATAATTATTTCTAGTATTTACATAAATTTAACTAGTGCCTTTATAAAGCCTTTAATCTTAAGTAAAACTAATCTTTTATTTTCTATACTATATTTTCTTATAAAGTACATGATTTTGTATTTATCTGGCGTAAATTATGCTTTATGTATTTTTGCCTATTTTTAACACTACTTATACGCTTTTTCGATTATTATATAGCTCTTTTAAATATTTAGAGAGATTACTATAAGGTAGGTATTATCCATATATGCTAGTGACTCCGTCTCTATAATGTTTTCTAGTAAAGATATAGTAAAGAAAAGAAATAAAATAAGTAATAGAGAATTGCCTTATAAAATACTATATCTTACTCTCTTATAATTAGAGGAGAAGCCTGGGAATTTGACTTTAGTTATTTATTCTTTTAAAAAGGATTTAGTATATTAAATAATCTACTTAGGAATACTCTTTTCTTTTAGGTTAGATAAGAGTCTTTTATAGTTAACTTTATTAAACACTCTAGTAATATCTAAACTAAGAACTATAATAACTTTACTGGTTTATTATATAGTATGTATTAGTTCTACTAGGTACTTTAATACTATAATTATAGATCTTCCGCGTCTTACTATTTAGTTTAGTGGTAATAGATTAAATTATTTAACTAAGTTATTAAGTTTATTAGCTACTACTATCTCTAAGATTTTCTCTATGCAAGATAAAAGGGCTATTAGTCTCTAACTTTTTAAAATATTATATCTCTTCTTATCTAGTTTACAAAAGACTACTATAACTAATTATTTGAAATTAGTTAAATAATATCCTAGAAGAAGGCATGTGTGATGACGGGCTCGGTCTTCACGCGTCGTAGCATTAATGCAGATTGACGGGATAAGTTGGCTCTATTTCAGCTACACTAAGATGAGGAGAGAAAACGTACAAAGGGGGCTCGCCCCTAAATAGGGCGGTGCATGGCCTGAGCGCGAGCTAGCCATGCTCCGAGCTCTGCGCTAGGTCGTGGCTGGCGTAGCCAGTCGCGATATCATGTGGCCTGCAGCGAGCAGAGCAAGCAGCACCGTCACATTACCCCCCCTC